>JADILG010000336.1:0-23869 GCA_017591655.1 Thielaviopsis populi
TCGTGGCCGCGGGCCTGGCGGGCGGCAGCGCAGCGCGCATCGGCCGCTCGCCCACGGCGCAGCTGACTGGCGCGCAGAAGAAGGCGCTCGACGGGTATTTCGTGCGCGTGCGCTACAACGACCGCCCCGTCGAGGTGCCCGGCTGCGCTGCGCCCGGCAGGCATTTGCCTGGCGACAAGTCGTTTTGCACACTGGTACGTCTGTTTTTTTTTTTTTTTTTTTTTTTTTTTTTTTTTTTTCTTTTCTTTTCTTTTCTTTCTTCCTTCTCGACAGACACCGCGGGAGGAGGAGGAGGAGGCCATGTCCAGTATCTGCTTTCTGCTTTCACTTTAGCTAACACACTTCCACATCGCCAGGGAGCGTTCAAGGAAATCGTCGATACCATCACGCCACGCCAGTGGAAGGTCGAGTGCGCGAGCAATCTCGACCAACCGGCCATCCCGAACAAGCCGGAGCCGGCGGGATACTAGACACCGGCACTCTGGACGCGGCCGTGGCCGTGGCACACTTGCACACTTGCATACACCTACACACACAACTCTGACCGAACCCATGGTTCGCCTTGTGTTTTCTTTTTTGTCTTTCTTCATCTCAGCGTCTTGCTTTCTGTCCACAGTAGACTGTGGCTGGTTGGTTTACTCCAGTATTTTGCATTGTTAACGGCTCTGGGCCGTCTCATGGTCAGCACATATAATACACATCATAACATAGAGTGCAGTGCAGCAAATGCAAGGTGACGACAAAAACAGCAGCAGATTTATAAGACATGAGGTAGAAACGTGACTATATCAAAGCAGAGTAAATGGCAAATAAGATCATGGCTTGGGCCAAGTCAGCATTGGTGACCAGCGATTACCCCCAAATAGATTTCAAAAAAAAAAAAGAAAGGTAGGTGAATAAAATAAATATGGCCAAGACACACAAAGAAAAGAAAAGATGAACAACAAGTTTGAAGAGAAGAACAAAAATATGAAGCAGGAAAAAGACAACAGAGAAAGGAATAAAGAGAGAAACGTGAAAGAGTAAGTGAAGCGTGTGCAGAAGAGAAGAGGCGACACCAGTCGATTACAAAACTTGAAAAAAGAAAAGTGCAAGAAAAAAGAAATAGACACAAAGCCACAAGTGCGTTCTTTTTTTGTTTTTTTTGGTTCGGGAATCACTTGCCAGTGCAGACACACACGACTTGCGTTTAGTTGGCAACCTCTTCCTCCATCCAGCCGTTCAGGCCACCCTGAATGGCCAGGCCAAAGCCAGTGCCCATGCCGCCGTAACTGGCCTGGTACTGGTGACCGCGGCGCTCACCCTCAGGGGCACCCGAAGAGCCACCGACAGAGCCCGGCGAGGCAACGCCATTTTCAAAACCAGGAGCCAGAACAGGCAGACTGACAGCGCGGTTGTGCGAGCCGCGCGAGTTGGGAGCCAGCAGACCACCAATGGTGGTGGCGCCACCGGGAGCAGCAGAGGTGCCAGGGGCCACATTTCCGTTAAAGGCACCCTGTACGCCGGCCTCCAGAGCAGCCTCGTTGGGCGAGGACTGGGCAGTGCCAAAGAGCGCTGCCTGCTGGACGGCGAGAGCTTGGTGCTGCTGAGCATGCTGAGACTGAGCCTGTTGCGAGACATGTTGCAAGTACATGGTCAGGGGATTGGCGTTTTGGGCAAACAGCGTCGCCGTGGGCTGGGGCGAAGAGCTGGCGGTGGGCGAGTTACTGCCGTTCTGCGACTCACTGCTGACGGGAGGCGGCGAAGCGACGCCATCGGCATTGGGAGACTGGCTGGCACCCGGCTGCAGCTGGCGAGGAGCATTTCCACAACGGTCCTTGCCAAAGTTGACCTTGAACTTTTTGTACTCTTCCTTGCTGCGGATGGCCTCGATAGCCTTGATGGCGTTGGCAATGTTGGTGAAGTTTACAAAGGCACAGCTCTTTTCGCGCAGGGCGTTGACCAGCTCAATCTCACCGTACTCAGTAAAGTCGGAGCGCAGACGCTCCTCGGTCCACGTCTCATCCAGGTTGCCAATGTACACATTGCGCGACGCACCACCGCTTACGGCCAAGGCAATGGCAGGGGGGAGGGCGCCCGAGTGCTTACCCCAGCCAATCTTGAGGCGGCGGTTGTGGATCATCAGACCCTGCAGGTTGCTTAGAGCATAGAACGAGGCAGCAGCAGTAGGGTCGATGAAGGTGACGAAGCAGATGTGTTTGTCGGGGATGTAGCGCACGTGGTGCAGCAGACCGCCACGGATAACGTTGCAGATTTCCTCGAGGGTAGTCTCGGGGTGGATGTTGCCAAGGTAGATGGTGCGGTTGCCCAGGTTGTTGATGCCGCCAGCAGTGGTAGCAACAGCGGCGGCAGCAACAGATTGCTGGGCCAAGGCGCTCGAGATCATGTCGCGGTCGGCGCCAGTCAGCATATGGGCATGGCCAGGGGCAATGCCCAGGTACTGGGCAGCGTTCTGCTGCTGAGTCTTGGAAACATAGGCGCAGCGATCCTTGCCGTAGTAGACACGGCGGGGGGCCTGCCACTTGGGCTCCTGTGGCAGCTGAGAGACAGCCTTGATGGCGTTGGCAATGGACAGGTAGTGAACAAAGGCGATGTTCTTCTCCTTGACGTACTTGACCATGTCAACGGGGCCGAACTTGGTCATGTCTTCACGCAGCTCCTCCTCGGTAACATCCTCGGGCAGGTTACCTAGGTAGACGTTACGCGAAGCACCCGACTGCTGGACAGCCAGGGCCACGGAGGTGGGAACCTGCGAGGGCTTGCCCCAGCCAACCTTGATATCCTGGCCCTGGATGCACAGCTTTTTCAAGATGGCATCAGAATGGAAGTGGGTGGCGGAGCTGGCGTCCAAGAAAGAGATGAAGGCGCAGTTCTTGTCGGGCAGAAGACGAACGGACTCGATTTGGCCGCTGCGGATATGGTTCAGAATCTCCTCAGCGGGTGTGTCGGAGGGGATGTTGCCCAGGTAGACCGTGCGGCTGTTTCCAGCGGCAGAGGTGGTAGAGATGGAGACGGGCGAGGTTGGCTGGGCGGACATGGGATTGTAGGAACCCGAGGGCGATTGCGCGCCAAAGAACTGGGGAGCACCATAGGACGAGGGCGAGACCAGAGTCTGGAAGGCCTGGGGAGACAGGGTCTGCGGGACAGGACTGGTCAGGCCGTTGACAGCTTGCTGTTGCTGCTGGAAGTTCAGGTTCTGGAACTGAGGGCTGGCAAAGCTAGCGGGGGTTCCGGGCTGAAAGGGGCTTCCAAGGAGCAACTGCGAGGGCAGCAGAGGGGTGAACTGCATGTCAAAGGCGGTGCCGGGAGTGGTCAGGTCGTTGGGGTTGATGGCCTGAGCGGGCTGGGCCAGCGACTGGGTGTTGATTGTGGGGACAGTGGTTCCACGGCGAGGAAGACGATCGGTGAAGCTGGGCACATTGGAGGCAAAAGCGCCGTGGGAGAAGCCGGTCTCAGAGGTAGAGGGCTTTGAGGCGTGGCCAAAGCGAGCGCCGGCGTTTTGGCTTGCGAGATCCTGCATGGTGTCAAGGGAGACGAGGCAAGAGACGACAAGCAAGGCAGAAGAGAAAAAGAATAAAAGAATAAGTGTGAAGAGGACGGGCAAGAAAAAGATGCTCTGGTGGCAGTAAAAGAATATAAGAGTTTAAAAAAAGGGGGTCAAGCGTCCGTAGCAAAGCAATGGCTAGACAGACAACACAGCAGACGGCTGCGAGCCACGAACAGAGCGAGGCTAGGCCAAGAAAGAGAAGGAGCAGAAGGAAAGAGAAGAGTTGAGCAAGAAGTAGAAGCTGAAATTGAAGCTAGGAGAAATATCACAACACGGTGCTTGAAGTGTAATTCGCGGGTATAGACCGAAGAGAAGAAATGCGAGAAGAAATGCAGTGAATTGATGGGTTGTATATGATGGCCAGGAAGAAGAAAGGCAGAGAGAGACGAGATTGCGGTGATGGTGACGGCGGCGACGAAGAAGAATAAGAAACAACAACAAAAAAAAATAAAAGAATAAAAGCCGGATAATCAACAACTGCCAGACTCGAAGAAAGAACAACAAGGACAAGCAAGAAGAGAAGAAGAGGGATTGGCCGCGAGAAGAGAAAAAAAAGAAAGAAAGAACAAGAAGAAAGAACAAGAAAAAGAATGGGAAGGGAAAGAAGAGAAAGAAGAGAAAACCCCAGACCTGAATAAGATACAGGAGACGAGGGACGGAGATGCGGTGAGGTTTTAAAGAAAGAGAGGATAGATTGCAAAGAGAAGGAGAAGGGGAGAAGAAAGGGAGAGGGAGAAGGAGAAGGAGAAGGAGACAAGAAGAGAGGGAGAGAGGAAAAAGGGAGAGGAGAGAAAAAGGGAAATGTGGGTCTGGTGTGCGTGTGCTTGAGTGTGGGAAGGTGCAAACAAGACGACGAAAAGAAAGGGCTGGAAGGGAAAGAGCGCGCAAAGTGAAGCAAACGGGCAGAGGGCAGGAGAGGGCAGGAGCGAGCGAAGCTGGTTAGGAAGGCAGGAGAACGGAGGAACCCAACAAGGAGAAGGTCGGTGGTCCCAAAAGGACACGCCAAGATCCAAGATGACACGCACACACGCACTCTTCCCTCTGCCCTTTGCCCTCTGTCCTCGCAACCCTCGCACCCTTTGGTCGCCCTTTCTCACAGCAAGGGCCAAGAGTTAGCCAGGGCAAAGGAAGGTCAGGTCAAGGAAAAGGCAAGGAAAAGGCAGGGCAAGGTAAGGACTCTAAGCTGCAAGGAGGAAGGGAAAGTGTGGTCGATGAAAAGCCCTGTGTGTGCCTGACGTGCCGTCCTGTGCTGTGCTGTGCTGTGCTGTACTTTGTGCTGTGCTGTGCTGTGCTGTGCTGTGCTGTGCTGTGCTGTAATTCGTACCGGGGCACCCTGTGATGTGGGGTGGCGAGAGACCTCTAGGAACTACAAATCTAGAAGTAAGCAATGCAGCAAAGGAAGGAACTGTGTTGGTGTTGAGCAACTGCCCTTCTTTTCCCTTCCTTTTCTACCGGCAGCAATTTCTGCTGTTCTATCCATTTTATACTTGTATATATATATTCCATCATGTATGTATCTGTATGTCCTACCTATCCGTGGCCTCTTTCCTTTAGTGTTCTTGTTTGCTGCAAACTTTGACCTCACACCTACGACTTTGCATCGAGGGCTTGAGTTCACAACTCAGAAAGGTGTATTTATAAAAAAAAAAAACAATAATAATAATAATAAAAAATAAAAGACGCGGAGAGCCGGCTGCTGTACGAGGATACGAACAGGGGAAAAGGGATGGGCCAGAACAAAAAAGAAGCGGGAACAGGAATGGAAGGAGGGAAAAGAAAGAAGGAGGAAGAAGAAAAAAAGGAAGAGAGAGAGAACAGGGGTTCACAGGCCGTCTTAGCATTGGCAAAACGGAGGCTGAGGGCAAGAGCAAGGGCAAAGGCGGTGAAAGAGGGAGGGACGATGCAGCTTTAAAAGGGCAAGAGCAAACGCAACAACGGCAGAATGCAACAACGCCAACACCAACACCAAGAATGACAGAGAAAAAAAAAAGATAAAGAACCCCATCGAAGCCACCGGTACAGCCGGCCGTGAAGGCCCCACAATGAAGATCAGAGATGGCACCAGAACCCTCGGACCAGCAGGAGTAAAGCCGCCGGCCGTCTAACGGATCTCTCGGCAGGGCAAAAGCCTCGACAAGTAAAGGAGGGGCCAGACAGGGTCTCCTAAACACCTACTGAAGCCAATATTGTTGGATATAGGAGACAGCAAAGACTTGACTTATTTTCGCCCTCCTTCTTCCACTCCTCCCTTTTCAGGGGGAAAAAGGGAAAGAAAAAAAGAGAGAAAAAAAAGAAGAAAAAAAAGAGAAAAAAAACACAGAGAGGAAGGAGCGTTTGTGGCTATGGCTTGTTCTTTCCCCTGCTTTTTAATGCTCTTGCTCTATTTCTGGGAAAACAGGCAGTTGCTAGAGGAAAACTGGGGAAAGACCGTCTAGTTGCATAGTCCAGGTCTCCAGGTTGCTGCTTGTTGGTTCCCTGTGCTTATGTAATGCACCGCTACATGCAAAGCTGTACAGCGCGATACACCATCATGAACATAGGGCTCATCTAAGGGGGGGAGGGGCCAGAGGAGGAGGAGGAGGGAAGAGGGAAGAGGGAAGAGGCTTGGACGACTCTGCGTCTCTGTACATTGGTACACGTAACTCGATTACAGGAAATCCACCCTCTACCCTGCACTCTCTCCCCTTCTCAACGTCTTGCGCGCTGATGTTGATCCCTTCAGCCTACGCCTAAGCCTATGTGTCCACTTACTAAGATTAGAACACTAGCAAGGATTTGTGCTACTATCTTTCCCATGGCCCTTGTTTCTGTTGTTTCTGAAGGGGGCTTCCTGTTATTTTGTGACTATTGTGTGTACTGCCCTCTTTCGTCCTGCTGATGTGTCCTTAATGCCTCTCCTGTCTTTCTTTCTGCCCTGTTCAATAGAATAGCGCTAGCATTGGCTAGCTAAAAAGGAAGCCTCTGCCTGCATCTCTCAGACCTCTCTGCATAGTTCCCTTCGCACTTGCTTCTTTTTCCCTGTTCAGACTGCCCTGTCTGGCCCTTGTTTCAAAGACCTAGAAGTTGACCCCCCCCCGGTCGGACTTTCTTTCTGGCCCGGGATTTTCAGTTCCTTTGTTCTGTAACTCTGGGGAGACAAAAAAGAAAAAGACTGCAAAGCCGTCTTGCATGTGGGAAGGGGGAACAGTAGAGTCAATGCAGGAACCACGGAGGGGGGAGGGGAACACAGCCGCCCTTTTTTTTCCGTTTTTTTTTTTTTTGCCTGGCCTGATCTGTATAACATCGTGCTATATCGTACAAAATCAACTTGTAGCTGGCGAGAAAATGGAAGAGAAAAAAGAAAAAAAGGAGAGAACAGCACATGCAAATCATTCGATACATAGCATGGCCAGCTGTCACCACCTGCGAGCGACTGTCAAGGCAATTTATATTTCGGGACATTACGTAATCCCAATGGGGCCATCTTCCGGATGGCAAGCTAATACAGGCTCCACATTTGCCTTACAACAAACAAGCTCCCATCTCCGCATCGGATATCACCAACTGACCCCGATACTGAAGAATGAAAAGAACTGAAAAAAAACGGAAAAGAAAAGAGAACAGCAGCGAGAATAAAAACGAAAAAACGAAAAAAAAATTTAAAAATTTAAAAATTTAAAAGATTCCCTGCTTTATTACGTCTATCATCCTGTAGCCCTCTCCATTTCACGCTCCATTTCCCTAAATCTAGGGCTTGCACCGGCCCATGAATCTGGGGTACATGCACGTCGTCCGTACCGTGTGCTGGTTGCCCATCCACGCCAGGAAGCGCTCGAGACCGAGACCGTAGCCGCCGTGGGGTGAAGTGCCGTACCTGGTGAAAGAGAAGGAAAGGAAAAAAAAAAAGTGGTTAGTCTACATGTGCCATGGCGGCGGGGGTCTCAAAGGGGGAAAGACGGGATTCACTCACTTGCGCTGGTCAGTGTACCAGTAGTAGTCCTTGGCGGGGATGCCCTGCTTCTCGTAGGCAGCCAGCAGCTCGTCGTAGTCTTCCATTCTCATGGAGCCGCCGACAATTTCGCCGACACCGGGCATCAGCACGTCAACACTCTCGGTGACGCGCAGGTCCTGCGGGTCCTTCTTCATGTAAAAGGCCTTGATCTCGACGGGGAAGTGGGTCAGGAAGATGGGGCGGTTGATGATGTCGGTCATGCGGCGCTCAGCGGCCTCGGCAATGTCGTCGCCAAACGCGTGCGGCTTGCCGTCCTCGTTGAGAATGGGCGGGTCCTGCGCGTTGAGCCAGTCAATGGCGTCGGTGTACTTCATGCGCAGGAAGGGCATGGCGGGCTTGACAAAGTCGGGGTTGAGCTCCTTGAGCGCGGCAGTAGCCACGGGGTCGGCCAACACGGTGTCGATGATGCGGCTGATGATGTCCTCCAAATGGTTCAGCAGGTCCTCAAAGGTGATAAAGTCCAGCTCGGCCTCGACATGGGTGTACTCGCTGAGGTGGCGGCGCGTCAGCGACTTTTCGGCGCGGAACGACTTTTCAATGCAGTAGACGGAGCCCAGGCTGGGGATGACGGTCTCCAGATACAGCTGCGATGACTGGGTCAAGTAGGCCTGCTCGTCGTAGTAGGGCAGGCTGAACAGCGTGGCTCCGCCCTCGCACTGGGTCTGCACCAGGGCAGGCGGCGAGACCTTGGTGATGTTCAGGTCGCGGTAGGCCTTGACAAAGGCCCACTCGACGGCAGCACGCAGCTTCATGATGGACGCGGCGTTGTCGCCGCGCAACACCAGGTGGCGGTTGTCGAGCATGGCGGCGTCCCACTGGTTCTGCGAGGCCGAGACCTTGTTGGTGATGGCGTCGTCATCCGAGGGCGAGACACCAATGACCTCGTAGTAGTCGACGTGGAGCTCGCGGGCGTCGGGCGCCGTCTGGCCCTCGGGGACCTTTTTCAGCTCGCCATAGAGGGCCAGCGACGTGCCAATGGCAAAGGTCAGGGCGTCGTAGGTCTGGGTCAGCTGGCCGGTGGGCAAGATGCACTGCAGGTGGCCATAGCCGTCGATGAGGGTGATGAAGGTGGCGTTCTTCTGGGGGCGCAGGCGGTGGATGCGGCCGTAGACCTTGACACGAGTGCCCTTATTGTCGGCGTCGCCGAGAGCAATGTCCTTTTGGCTGATCTTGATGCACTGGGCCTTGGGCAGCGACTCGTCCTCCTTGAGCACAATCTTCCGGGCGGCGTCGAGGTTCTGCTCGCGGGCTTTGCGGCGCTCGTCCTCCTCGGCGGCCACCTTGGCGGCACGGGCCAGCTTCTTCTTGTGCTGGTCAACGGCAGCCACGGCCTTTTTGACGGCGCTCTTGGCCGGCTCCTTCCAGGCCAGACGGGCAGACTCGTCCTGGCCGGCCTCCAGGGCACCGGTCTGCGATGCACGGATCAGGTACTTGCTCGAGGCCTGCTCGATGTTCTGGATGTAGGCAAAGGCCAGGGACTTGTAGGGCTTGGCTTCGGAGCCGTTGGCGGCAGAGACGTCATCGATGCCAGCGTCGGTGTCGACGTAGGTGACGGCGTCCTTGGTGCGGTCGACGAGGTCGGCCATTGTGGGAGATGTGGCGGGAGAGAAGGGCGAAGAAGAATATGAAGAAGGGGAAGGGGAAGCGGAGTCGGGCCGGGGATTGGGAATTGCCAGGCGCTGGTCAGGTGGCAGGGGGAAAGGGCACGGAAAGAAGCCGGTTCTGTTCCGAGTTGGGGCTGGTCGTGATGGTGTCGTGATGGTGCCAGAGGCAGAAGCAGAAGCAGAAGCAGACGCAAAAGCCAAATCAAGATGGGGCACAATTATTGGAAGAGGGGTGCTTCCTGTGGTGGGGATTTGGCTTCTCTGTGGGTACAAGTACAGCTGTGAAAGAAAGTACAGGTACAAGTGCAAGCAACGAGTGGAGCGTGTGCTGGGCTGTACAAGATACCTTTGATGTTTTTTTTGCTTGGTGGGGGTGAGTCACAGACTGAGGAACAAAAAGGCAGCTACCCTCCGGGGCGGGAAAAAAAAATACAAATCAAATAAATCAAATAAAAAATCAAATAGCAAGCAAACGGGTTCAGCTGATAAGGCCAAAGGACAGGACCCGGGGGAAAGAGCAGGAAAAAGACAGAAGGAACGCGTCTACTCCATCGGTACGTACTATCTACATCTGACACCGTACATTGTGACGCTGATAAGAAACAGAACGAGGAAGGAAGGAAGCGAAAACTTGCCATGACCCCTCCCCTGCAATGACGTTTGATAGCGGGATGTCTAACCCTAGAGACTGTATTGTGCAAACCCTGACAACGTGAACAAGCCAGCTTCGTGTGTGAAGCCAGGCCTCGATCAAGCCTGCAGTAGTGATGTTGCTGGCTCGCCAGGGACGCCTCGCCGCAGGTTCTTTTCGGGGCTGTGGCACGTCGGGCGCGTCACATATGTGCATACATGCGTTGTAGCACACAAGCCAGCTGTGGAAAGACGCAGGAACTTGTCGAGACTTGCACGACTGTGAAGACGGGACGGGCCAGGCCAGGCCAGGCCATGCCAGAAGGCTGTGGGAGACGGTCACAAACCACAAGCCACAAGTTACAGCAGATGGCGTGTCTCGTGTGGGCATCACGTCCCAGCCTGGTATCCTGTGTGTTTCCCTCGTGTGTACGCCTCTGCCTGGTCCGCTGAGGCTGGGCCTCGTCTAGTGGGTGGCTGCTGATGTACCGTTCCCCCCCCCCCCCACATCATGACCGCGATGATCAGAGCCAATAGAAAGAGCACAATGCTATACACGACGCTGGGCAGCATGAATGAGGCCTGGTGTAATGGTTAGAGAAGGCAGGCTGGTGTACGAGGGGCTTGGTATGGGGCTTGGTACGGGACTGAGCACATGTGCGGCTACAGGACTGCGTACAGGTCCGTATACAGGTCTGCGTACAGACTCGACTATATATATAGCACACCACGTGCCTCCGTCTCTGGCTTCCCAGTCTCAACGTTCTCACTCTACATTGACCTATTCTTCTGCACGGGGCTAGTTGTGCAGGCCGCAAGTCATCACCGCCCCTTGCATGCGGTCGCCTCCAATCTGCCAAGCAAGCCAGCGCTCACCAAGAAAGAAACAAACAAAGACCCCATTCCCAGCCGCGCCCAACCGCCCAGCATGTCATCCCGACAGCCAGTCTCTGCCAGACCACATGCTACCGGCAAGACAAAGAGCAACAGCACCGGCAACAGCATCAGCACCAGAAACAACAGCACCAGCAGCAGCACCAGCATCGGCACTACTCAGCCAGCCCCGCCGCCCAAAGACCCGCTGACACCCGCAGACATCCAGCGCCTGTGGCCCACGCCGCCCATCCCCATCTTCTTCTACAGCTCGCTCATGGACCCGGACATCCTGCAGATGGCAGCGGGTCTCGCGCAGAGACCGCAGCTGTGGCCAGGCCGCATCCGCGGCTTCGAGGCCAAGATGTGGACCGTGTTTCCGTCGGCTATTGGCCATGCGGTGGCAGACTTTGAGCGGAGCGAGGACACAACAGCTGGTGAGCGGAGCGAGGACACAACAGCTGGCAAGCGGAGCGAGGACACGACAACCCTGCCTTCGCTCCACGGCCTCTACTTTCTCGCCCCCAGCCACGCCGCCATCGCTAAGCTCCAGGCGTACGAAGGCGCGACCTATGTGACGATGCGGTGCGTGATAGAGCATAGCGAGAGTGGGAGAAGGGACGTGGCATCTCCATCCCCATCGTCATCCCCATCGTCATCCCCATCGTCATCGCCCCAGACACCAACCCCCCCTCTCGCTGGCCTCGTCTTCGTCGCCGCCCACAACGTGCCCTTGTCAGCCGGCACATTCGACCTGGCGCAGTGGCAGCGCGATAGCAAGCGCGCGACGATAGCGCGGCTGGTGAACGAGCTGGGCGCAACAGAAGCTGCGACCATGTCGAGTGAGTGAGTGAGTGAGCGAGTTTAAAAAAAAAGGGGAAAAAAAAATTGCCCGTCTCCTGTCCGTTCAAAATCTCGCAGCAACGTGCCGGACAAATAGCTTCTTCCACAAGACTGGAGCGAAATATTTCGACCGATTGGAGTTTGGATTCAACAAGCAGACTTGCGCACGCAAATCAGAGAGCCAGAACGAACGAAATACACGCAGATACGCACAGAGATTGGTGACATGAGATTGGATTGGTATTGGCAAGATATTGTATTGTGCAGGAAGGAGAGAAAAAAAAAGAAGACATAAAACAAGAAAAAGAAAAAAAAAAGATCTTCAAAAACGTCCAACTGCAGAGGGTGGGGGGAAGGCATTGTCTAGGTTACTATGGGAGGGAAAGGTATGACCGTGGCCGTGGTCGGGGCCGTGGCCAGAGCTGGAGTCGGAGCCGTGGATGAGAGCAGAGTCAAGACCACAGCCATAGCCATAGCCACAGGTCAAGGAGGAAGAAGCCAAAAGAAAAGAAAAGAAAACAAGTGAAAAAAAATGAAAAAAAGAAAGCGGGGTATCGAAGCCATGGGAGTGTCGTCGTTGGAGGAGGGGTCGTTGTCGTCATCGAAGTCCGGGGCTGGTGGTGGTGGTGATATTGGGGAGAAAGAAGAAGAGAGAATAGGCGTGGATGGGCATGATTGCAAGCAGAAAAAGAAAGAGAAAAAAAAGAAAAAAAAACCAGAGCCAGCAGTGAAATCGGGGAGGAGGGCAGGGGCAGAAGAAGAGGGTAGGGAGAGCAGAAACACAAACACAAAGGCAGACAAGACATCAAAACAAGCACAGCAGAAAGAAAAAAAAGAGACGCGAGCAGAGAAAGGGAAGAGAAAGAAAAGAAGTGGGCGCAGAGCCAGGCGCAACGAAGCAAGCAGAGCTTTTGTTTGGCGGCGAGTCGGGGGGGGGGGGGGGGGGGGGAGAAAAAAAAAAAGAGAGAGAGAGAGATAAATCGAGTGTCTTGTTTTGGGTAAATTGGCGCACGACTAAAACATGACAAGCCTGTAACAAGCAGGCGTGCGTGCGATGGCGAGGATGCTGGAGAATGTGTGCTAATCAAGAGAAGAAGAAGAAGAAGAAGAACAAGACAAAAACAAAAAGAGGAGGAAAAATCTTGATGAAAACTCTTCACGAAAACTTTTCAGGCTCGCTCAAGAAGACGGCAGGTGGCAGTATCACCATTGCGCCTTCCAGAACTGAACGCGAAGCTACAAAGATACATACACAGGTACAAGGTACAAAGGCACAAAGGCGCAAAGGCACACGGCAACAACACATCCAAGGCGGTAAGACTACCATCAAGGGTGGATCCTCCTCGCGTCTGCTGCTTGTTTGCTTGCTATAACTGTCTGGCTAAGCAATATTTCTGAAGTCGCCAGTGCTCTTCCTCTTCTCTGCCTCTTCTCTGCCTCTTCCCTGCCTCTTCCCTGCCTCTTCCCTGCCTCTTCCCATCACGATCTTAACGCCGTTAACAACAATCTTGGCTGCCTTTAAGCGCATTCACAATGGGGGACAGGACGCATAGCCCCCCCCCCCGGCGCGCGCCATCCCCGTCATTGCCTAGACTCCTTTGACAGCTTAAGCTTTCTTTTCAGCTCCGCTCCGCTCCGCTCATCTCATCTCATCTCATCCCCGTTGAGTTGGAGAATGCAAGCACAAAAGAAAGAAAAAAAAGAAAAGAAAAGAAAAGAGCAAGCCATTATAGCTATCACTGAACGTGAGCATGAACGTGAGCATGAGCATGAGCATACGTAAGCATGGCCATCGCCATCGCCTTCACTATAACGCTTGCATTGCATCTAGATGTACAACTGCGTTTCAATACACGAGTCCACACAAGAGTTGCAATCTAGCCATACATAGACTCCATTTCATCTAGTTTTCAGCTCTACGCTCTGCGCTCTGCGCTCAAGTTTGTTTTATTCCCACAACATCAACACCAACAAATCCATTGCATTCTCTTTTGCTATTCTCGTCTTCATATTCAACAAGAACCTCGTTTCCTCTCTTCTCTTCTCTTCTCTTCTCTTCTCTTCTCTTCTCTTCTCTTCTCTTCTCTTCTCTTCTCTTCTCTTCTCTTCCCTTATCTTTCTTTCCTGCCACGCCCATACTCATACTTCTCCGTCCATGCATGTCTTGCCGCATTCCAGCCCTGCTTTCTTTTTGCTTCCTTTTTCTCCTTCAGCCAGCCACGATACCTGTCAGCAGGCAATGCACAGCACAGCACAGTACAGCCTGCAATACACTCTAGAACAGGCTTGGCTTGCCCTGCTGCACACAAACCCTCGCCAACACTGCTCACCCAAGCGGTGAAGGAAAGCAAGAGTCTTCTTCTTCCTTTTCTCTTAACCACTCACACCTATCCAATCCAACCCACCCACCCACCCCCTGTCTCTTATTCCCAAGACAAACGACAACAAGAAAACAAAAAGAAAAAGAAAAAGAAAAAGAAATGAATCAGTAGGCTGGTAGACTACCACACCACCCGCCGCCCAAAAAAGCCGTGCATGTTCTTGTACGACCAGGACTTACTATCTAGGGTTACTGTTTGGCAGCTAGGGTCTACCCGCTGTCTTTCTCTACAAACAGGCCATGTGCAACATCTCTCTCCATGTGGGTTTTTTATTTATTTATTTATTTATTTATTTTATTTCCTTTTTAATTTTTAGTTTTTAATTCTTTAATTCTTTAATTCTTTTTTTAATTTCTTCAACTCTTTCTTTTTTCCATCTTCTTCCTTCCTCGCCATGCCACACTCATGTATCTCGCCCAGCCTGCCGCACACGGCACACTACATGCGCCACCGTGTATTTCATCCGGTTTGTCGTCTATTTCTCACCTACTGTCGCCCGCTCGCCCGCTGGCCGCTGTTGTCCATGTCCACGTCCATATCTGTTGTTCCAAGCACAGCAGCCATTCCTCACCTATCCACAGACACCCCCAGACCCTTAAATACCCAAGTAACCAGGCCCCCTCCCCCCTTTCCCCCCAAATCTAGCCCAATGCATACATGCACCAACTGTTTCACGGCGAGACACAATGGCGAAAGGAACAAGAACTAGGCAAGACAAGGCGAGGGAAAGAAAAAGGAAAAAAAAAAACAGAGAAAAAGAAAAACACCGTTTTCACTGTCTTGTATTCATTGGCTACCTTGCACCTTGCATCTTGAATCTTGCCGTCACATCACGCCGGATAGTACACTGGCTGTGGGTACATGTAATATCCTCCCCCATTCTGGTAGTACTCGCCATGCTCGCCATACATTCCCTGTGGCGGCGACGGGCCCGCGCCCGGGCCTGGGCCTGGGCCCGGAACTGGGGCCCCCGACATCTGGGGCGAATTGTAGTAGTACGTCATTCCGTTAATTTCCCGACTCATCGTCGACCCGTGATGCAGTGACCCTTCATAGCCCTGTTGGGGCATGGCCATGGGCCGCGCAGGGGAAGGCATGTAGTGGTATTCATGTGGGTGCGGGTGCGGGTGCGGGTGCTGGTGCTGGTGCTGGTGCTTGGGGTCATACATGGGGACAGGGCCATAAGAAGGCGCGGGGCCATACTGGTTCGGAGAGGGATAGTACGACGGTGCAGGAGGCGGTGGCTGCGAAGTCTGCGGCGGCACTCCGGGATACACAGACGGGGCGGTGGGGCGCATGCCTGGCTGGAACACCGGTGCATGGATAGCACGCTCGGGAATCTGCGACATGGATGTGTTGGGAGTGCCAAGGGCCGACTGCTGGCTTGGATGCTGCTGCGCTTGGCTGAAGCACGGCATTGACGGTATCTGGCCTTGGAATGCAGCGTTGTTGCTGGTGCTGCATGCTGGCGCAGAGACAGGCTCGTGTATCTGCGGTGCAGCTGCTTGCACATGTGGCACTGAGGACGAGACAACCACGGCATCACCAGATGTGGTAGTCTTGGTAGGGGCAGGAGGAGGAGGAGGAGAAGTAGGAGAGTTGGTGGCTTGTTCGGCAGAGGCCACGGGAAGGGTCACTTGAGGAGGAGGCTGGGCCGATGGTAGCAGAGGCTTGTTCGCAGAAGATGAGGCTTCCTGTCTTGGCAATGAAACAGATGACAAAGGGGCCATGGCCTGATTCTGAGGATTTTGAGAAAGGGCCGGGGCCGAGGCTTGGGTGGGGGCCTGGGGCAGAGACTGTGCCAAAATTTGTTCCATGGGCATGTTTGGCCTCACCTGAGCTTGGACATGTGACATGTGCTGCGCAGGCGGGGGAAGCTTCACTTTGGGTCTTGCCGAGTCGACGGTGGCAAGGACCGGTCGAGAAACGATGGATGCCGCCGGCGAGAACATGGCGTCGGCAATGGACGACCGGCGACTGGGCGCAAGACTCGGCACGATGCTGGCCGAGTACAGGCTGCTCGCACCTCCGTAGATACTGGGGGCTTTGGAGTAGGTGCTGATGGAGCCATACTGCGACCGCTGGCGGCTAGCCCTGGATTTCTGCTGGTTCGGACGCAGGGCTCTGGGAATGAAGTCGAAGGAGCGGTCATTTGCTGGTAGGACTAATCTCATGCGATCGCCGGGTATGCGGACCTGGACAGGCTTGTCACGGCGCAGAGGAGGCCGGTGGTCCGGCAGCTTGGTGTATTGCTTAAGCCGGAAGCCGTCGTAGAGCTTGGGGGACGACATTCCGGGTATACTGACACGCATTCGCACGTTTCCGATATGCTTTTCCGAAGACAGGCTTCGATCGATACGCTCCTGGCTCTCTGGTTGTCTCTTGAGACTGTACTCTGGCTGGCGGCCATTGGCGTAGTTGTTGGCGTGGCTGTGGCCGTGGCTGTGGCTGTGGCCGTGACCATATCCGTAGTACAGGGTTTCGTGGTGTTTATCATGAGTCCACTGTGTAGGAGTAGGGTTGTTGTTGTTGTTGTTGCTGCGGTAGAACCGGGCGGGGGCGGTAGTACCATTTTGGTAAGACATGCGCCTGGACAGGATTGATGTTAGTAAGAAGGAGTGGGGAGAGGAGAAGACGAAGAAAAGAGGAAATATGAAAGAAACAAACAACGAAAAAAGAAAAGAAGAAAAAGAAGAAAAGAAAAAGAAAAAAAAAGGCATCACTTACTGGTGGCTCCCGTAACTTCCAGAGCTGGTGTGGTCATAGTTGTGTGATCTACCACGGCTACTGTAGGCATGGTAGCTGTTGGGTCTTGCAAGGCCATGTCCTGGGCCGTTGTGGGGATAGCGGCTATTGGGCATGAAGAAAGAGGCACCGGCACCGGTAGCGGCACCGGTAGCGGCACCGGTAGCGGCACCGGTAGGGACACAAGTCGGGTTGTATGAGGAGCGGCTCTTGACGGCAGATTCGTCTTGTGGCTGACGCTGGCTTGGGGCTCTCGGGGTGGACTCTAGGTCAGAGCTTACAATCAAGGGCAGGGTGTGTTTTTGGACGGGACGAGAGGGAGAGGGAGAAGCAGAAGCAGAAGCAGAAGCAGAAGCAGAAGCAGAGGCGGAAGAAGAAGAGGCAGAAGGAGGGATGGACGGAGAGGGGGCTGATGCTGAGGCAAGGACAGGACGAGGCTTGGGCTTTTGACAAGGCGATGCGGATGTGGTGGTGATGGTAGTGGTGGCGGTGATGTCTGTGGCTACAACGTCTCCATTGGTGGCAGCCGTGGTGGTAGTGGGGACGGCAGTGGAGGCGGGCTTGGGCTTGGGCTTCGACTTGGGCTTCGACTTGGGCCTCAGCTTGGAAGAAGCAGTATTGAAAGTTTGGGTCGAAGCGGATAAGGAGGTCAGGTGTCTGGTGTCGTGGTGAGATACAGATACAGCATCGTCCATGTTGCTGGTATCACTACTGCCGCTGGCAAAGATGTGGTCGTCACTGTTGAGAGAATCGCTAACAGAGGCGTCATCGTTGAGCGATCTTGCTTTATGAGGAGGGCGAGAGCCGCCGAACTTGCGGGAGCGGCGAGTAGAGTGGCCACTGACAGATGACATGGCTGGTGATGACGGAGGAGGGGGGGAAGGGAGGAAGGAGGGAGATTGAGTATGGAGTGAGGTCGAGCAGAAGAAGAAAGGAAGCGATAATAAAAATATGAGTCGAGCGTTGTGTAGGAGCTATGGAAGGAAGAGGGAACGCGGCGAAGGCGAAAAGAAACAACGGGATGGGCGAGAGAAACAAGCAGCTGGGCGGCCTAGACAGGCCAAAAGCTGGAGGCAGAAGCTGGAGGCAGAAGCTGGAGGCAGAAGCTGGAGGCAGAAGCTGGAGGCAGAAGCTGGAGGCAGACGCGGATGCCAGTTGCTTTTCAAAGTCAGTCAGTCAGTAATGACAAGAGGAATGAAGTCTTGGGCCAAGAAAAAGAGACCAATATGCAGGGAGTTGCGGCAAAGCGGAGGAGGTTGATGGCCAGTATGAAGCAGCAATAAATATGAGCTTGGGTTGGAGAGTAAATAAACAACGAGTAAAGAAAGTTAGCTGGCCGGACAAGAAGAACAAAACAGCAAGAAGAAGGAAAAGAAACGAGAACAAAAGCGCTGGGTTGGAGTCTGACGGGAGAAGCAAGATGAGGCTGACTGAGGCAGCAAGAGGGAAGAAGAAAAGAAAAAGATTAAGGCAATAAAGAATTAAAGAGATAAATCTGGAACGGAAATGCTGAGATGGTGAACAAAGAAATGCAGGTTCAGATGCAGATTGAGAGGCAGAGAGGCAAAAACAGAGAGAGAGAAAAAAAAAAAAAAAAAAAAAAGAGAAAAAAGAAAAAAAAAAAAAAAAAAAAAAAAAAAAAAAAAAAAAAAAAGGTCTAAAAGGCTAGGGGAAGAGAGGCCAAGCAAGAATGAAGAAAAAGAGAGAACATGGATGGGCAACAAGAAGAAAGAGACGGCGGCCAGTTCAGAGGACAAATGGCAGCGAAAGCTTGTAGTTGGGGCCCTGGAGCATGAGCAGGGAGCATGAGCAGGGCTGAGCAGGGCTGCTTGGATGGCTGTAGCTCTAGGTGTAGCTGTAGCTGTAGCTCCAGGAGGCTCTAGGTCTGGGTCTAGCTGTAGAAGGAGAGAGCTTGAGCTCGGAAGCTCTCAGGCTTAGCTTAAGCGAAAATGAGAAAGTGAGAAAAAGGAAAAAGAAAAAAGAAAAGAAAAGAAACAAGGGTTGGACCCCGAGCTAGGGTTAAGCTGATAGGCAAAGACTTGAGAAAGAGACAGACGAGCAGCAAAGAAAGAGAAAGAGACAAAGAAAAGAGAAGAAGAAGAAAGAAAAGAGAAGAAGAAGAAAGAAAAGGGAACAAGAAGAAAACCAGAAAAGGACATGACAGTGAAGAGTTTTTATTGTTGCCTGAGCCTTTGTGGAAGATAAGGCAACGAGGCAGACATTGCTACAAGTAGAAGTTGCCATATTCGACGACTGCTTGCTTGACTCTTGACTTGACGAGAGGCGACGATATTTGTACATTTGTGCAGATGTACATGTACTTGCTCCCTGCTGCTTTTGTACACTTGTGCAGATGTACATGCACTTGCTACTTGTGGACATTCTTGCTCGTCTGCTTTGTGTACTTGCTACTTGTCCATGTACTTACTTTCGCCGTGCTGGCTCTTTCCTTTTCCTTCTTCTTCCTTCCTCCCTTCCTTCCCTGGCCCTCCCCTTTTATTGCCTATTGCTCAATATACTGCATGTAAACCGGCTGCATCGCTATATCACGGCTCTCGCTGCTCGTAAAACAAACAGATCCCCTGAAAAAAAAAACAAGGGAAAAAAAAGAGAAAAAAAAAAGAAAATCAGCGCCAGCACAGATCACATCACGCCGCCTCACCCCATTTTGCTGTCTTGCTGTCTTGCTTCCTTGGCTTTGTTTGCTGTGGCCGCTGCACAGGATGACGTCGTAGCATTCGCTTCTGTCCTTTTCCGTGCTTCCGTTTGGACGGTTCTCTTTGGTTGTGTATCTGCATACATATAGACATATAGACATAGAGAGAGAAAGAGAGAGAGAGAGACGGCACACCCTTCCTGCTGCCGGGGAAGTGTGACCACAGTCCGTGCGGGTCTGTTTGTCTGTCTGTCTGTTTGTCTGTGTTGTGTTGTCTTGATCAACTTACACAAGCGAGCTAGAGCCCCACCCCAGTATGACTAGAAGACAACCTCCACGCTTG
Organism: Thielaviopsis populi; assembly: GCA_017591655.1. NCBI lineage: Eukaryota > Fungi > Ascomycota > Sordariomycetes > Microascales > Ceratocystidaceae > Thielaviopsis > Thielaviopsis populi. The sequence continues at coordinate 19,614 of JADILG010000336.1, forward strand.
CGAGCTTAATTCCCCTGTATTTTATCCTTTTTTCTTTCTTTTTTCTCTTTTTTCCCTTTTTTTCTTTTTTTTTTTTCTCTTATCGATTACGAAGCCTTGCCCCCCCCCTCCCCCCAATCACAAAGCTTCTCTTCTTGCTTTGTTCAACTTTCTTCAATCCAAACAAAACTTGGCCTTAACACACACAATCGCGAATATCCACTCACGCAATCCCGACGTCATTCCATTTCTCGTTTGGTCCACACCGCACTGGAACGAACGTGACCGCCTGTTCTGAGCGAATCGGTTGTTGTCCATATACACGCCTCGGCGATAGCTACACACACACCCACACCCACACCCACACCCACACGCACCCACACACACCCACACACACAGCCATGACCTCCAACCTACTCCACCTCTCGCCCAACCTCTCACAACACCTCTCGGACCCCTCACTCACGCCGCTGCTGACCAGCGCCTGCTCGCAGCCGACGCTCGAGTCGCTGACCGCCCTGGCGTCGGCCGCGCTGACCGCCGACGCCGCCCTGGCCCACCTGGACATGGGCGCGCCGCTGCGCATCCTGGTCGAGTACGAGGCCGAGCCGCCGTCGCCGTCGCTGTCGTCTGTCTCGTCGTTTTCATTTTCCTTTTCCGCCCCGGCGCCCATGGCTATGCCGCCGCCGGCTACTGCCAGTCCCAGTCCCAGTCCCGGCCCCAGTCCCGGCCCCAGTCCCGGTTCCACTCCAAACAACTACAATAGCAACAGCAACAGCAACAGCCACAGCCACGGCAACAACAACAGCAACAACAACAGCAACAGCAACAGCCATAGCCATAGCAACAACAACACCGCCCACCCCCGCAACTCCTACCCCTACCCCTCCGGCCCCATCCTACTTCACTCTTTCATCGCCCCGCCCGAGCACCACGACCACGACCACGACCTCGACCATGACCATGACCACGACCCAGCCCCTATCGAAGACCCCCCTCTCCTCGTCGCCACCGTAGTCGGCGCATCCAGCGACGTAACAGGCGAAGCGCGCCGCGCCGCCGGCCGCATCGAGCGCATCGCCCGCGATCTGCATCGCGAATGGGAAGTCGAGGAGCGCGGCGGCAGTGGCAGTATCAGTGGCGCCGACGGCGGCGCCTCTGCCTCTGCCTCTGCCTCTACTTTTGTACCTGCACCTGCACCTGCACCTGCTTCTGCACTTGTGCCCGCTCCCGCGCCCGCACCTGCTGTGGTGATCAATACCGCGGGCTCATAGATGAATCGGATCCGCCATACAAGGGCAAGAGGCCGGGGAAAACGAAAACAAAACACAGAGGGTGGACAGACAGCGGCTTGGGCCTGTCTATCTGTACTGACAGCAAAGATGGTGACGTCATGCGGGCTGGTTGAGCTTTAATATTCTTTTTCTTCTCCTTCTTTTCTTCTCTTTCTTTTCTTTTCTTTTTCCTTCTTGTTCAGCTGTCAGTCAGGTGTTAGGGCTTGTATATTACGGTCATTATATATTCATTCGTTATTCCTATGCATGGACTGGTGCAAAGTCAGGCTGTCATGTTCTCAACATAGTCCCCCAAAACACCACGGCACAAACACACACACACACACACACATCTTGTGTTTCTCGGGGGGCGTGCATCCTGTAAGCTTTTTACTCTTCTACTCTTCTACTCTTCTCCTCCACTTGCCCCCCCCCCCCTCTCTCGACCATGGCGCGTCGAGGCTTTAAGCAAGCTGCTCAAAGGCACGCTTGAGGGTGGAGCGGACGGAAATGCCCTTGTAAAAGTCGACGGTGGCAGCAGCGCGCTTGGCGATGCCCTCGGGGGTGAACTCAAACTTCTTGTACACGTCCTTGACGGCACCAGAGGCACCGAAACGGTTCAGGCCAAACTGCTCGTGGGCGTACTTTTCCCAGCCCAGCGTGGCCATGGGCTCGACCGACATGGCGGGGATGCCGTCGGGCAGAACGCTGAGTCTGTACTCGAGAGACTGCTGGTCAAAGACCTCGGTGCAGGGCATCGACACAATGCGGGCCTTGATGCCCTGCTGGGCCAGCACCTTGGCAGCGTCAACACAAATGTTGACCTCGGAACCGGTGGAGACAATGGTGACATTGGCACCGTCAACCTCGGACAGCACGTAGCCACCCTTGGCGGCCTTTTCGATGCTGGAACCCTCGAGCTGGGGCAGATTCTGGCGGGACAGAGCCAGGATGGAGGGGGTGTGCTTGTTGGACAGGGCAACATAGTAGGCACCAGAGGTCTCGTTGCCGTCAGCAGGGCGCCAGACCATGCAGTTGGGCAGGGCGCGGAAGTGGGCCAGGGTCTCAATGGGCTGGTGGGTGGGGCCGTCCTCGCCCAGACCAATGGAGTCGTGGGTGGCAACCCACAGGGTGCGGACGTGCGACAGGGCCGACAGACGGACGGCGCCGGCGGCGTAGGAGACGAAGTTGAGGAAGGTACCGCCGTAGGGCAGAATGGTACCATAGGCAGCCAGACCGTTCATGACGGCACCCATGGCGTGCTCACGCACACCGTAGCGGATGTAGCGGCCCGAGTAGTTGCCAAGGCCGGACTGGGGGGCCTGGAAGTCGACAGCCTCCTTCCAACGCGTCAGGTTGGAGCCAGTCAGATCGGCAGAGCCACCAACCAGCTCGGGCACGACGCCCTCAATCTTGGACAGGACAATCTCGGACAGCTTGCGCGAGGCAACGGCGGCATCGGCGGGGGTGTAGGTGGGCAGGGCCTTTTCCCAGCCGGCGGGCAGCTCGCCAGTCTGGCGGCGCATGAGGTCGGCGTGCTCGGCGGGGTAGGCCTGGGCGTACTTGGCCAGCAGGGCGTTCCACTCCTGCTCGATAGCGGCACCCTCGGCGGCGTGCTTGGCGTAGTAGTCGTAGACCTCCTGGGGAACGGAGAAGCTCTGGTCGGGGTTGAAGCCGAACTTGGACTTGAGCTGCTTGATGTCGTCGGCCTTGAGGGGAGAGCCGTGAACGGAGTGGGTGCCCTGGAGTAGGGAGCCGTAGCCAATGGTGGTGCGGAGCTTGATCAGCGAGGGCTTGTTCTTGACGGCCTGGCACTCCTTGATGGCGGCGGCAATGGCTTCGAGGTCGTCGTCACCGTTCTCGACGGTGACAACGTGCCAGTCGTAGGCCTCGTAGCGCTTGACAACATCTTCGGTAAAGGCCACGTTGGTGTCACCGTCAATGGAGATGTGGTTGTCGTCCCAGATGCAAATCAGGTTGCCGAGCTGCAGGTGGCCGGCCATGGAAGAGGCCTCGGAGGAGATGCCCTCCATGAGGCAGCCATCGCCCAGGAAGCAGTAGGTGTAGTTGTCGATGAGGTTGAAGCCGTCCTTGTTGAAGACGGCGGCGGTGTGGGCCTGAGCCATGGCCAGACCAACAGCATTGCAGATACCCTGGCCCAGGGGACCGGTGGTGACCTCGATGCCGGGGGTGAAGTGGGCCTCGGGGTGGCCGGGGGTTTTGGAGTCGATTTTCTGGGGGGGCAGAGGGAGAGTGTTAGCACACGGGAGCTTGAGGCTAGCCATTCCAAAAGCCAAGAAACGAAAAAGAAAAAAGAAAAAGAAGAGAAAAAAAAGAGAAAAAAAAGCAGAAAAAAAAAGCGGTACGTACGCGGAAGTCCTTGAGGTCCTGGATGGACACGTCGTAGCCAAACAGGTGCAGCAGGGCGTACTGCAGCATGCAGCCGTGGCCGTTGGACAAGACGAAGCGGTCGCGGTTCAGCCATCTGGTGTTCTTGGGGTTGAACTTCATGAAGTTGTTGAAGAGGACGTGGGCCACAGGGGCCATGCCCATAGGAGCACCGGGGTGACCCGAGTTGCTGTTGAAGGTGGCATCAGCCTGGGGGGAGGGGGAGTTAGCGGGAGGGAGAGATAAGAGAGAGATAGAGGGGGAGATGGAGATGGAGAGAGAGGGGGTGGGGAGGGGAAGAGGAGGGGGGCGCGAGGCTGTGATTCAAACAAATCACAGGGCAAGGCTGCCGTTCAACCAGATCACAAGGCTGCAATGCTCTACAAACTTACAGCAAGAACTCTGATCGAGTTGATAGCCAGCGTGTCAATGTCGGAGAAGCCCATGATGGAAGCTGATTTGCGGATGGGAAACGAGCTGGCGGGGGGGGGGGGAAAAAAAAAAAAAGGAAAGGGAAAAAAAAAAAGGGGGAGGGAAAAAAAAAAAAAAAAAAAAAAAAAAAAAAAAGAGAGAGAGGGAAAGAGAGGGAGACAGAAAAAGAAAGAGAGACTTTTA
>JADILG010000337.1:10034-23704 GCA_017591655.1 Thielaviopsis populi
TTTTTTTAATTTTTTTAATTTTTTTAATTTTTTTAATTTTTTTAATTTTTTTAATTTTTTTAATTTTTTTAATTTTTTTAATTTTTTTTAATTTTTTTAATTTTTTTCTTCTATTTTTTCTTCTATTTTTTTCTTCTATTTTTTCTTCTATTTTTTTCTTCTATTTTTTTCTTCTATTTTTTTCTTCTATTTTTTCATTATATCTTCTTCTTTTTCTTCAATTTTTATTTTTCTCCTTCTCATTTCCTGCTGCTGCCAGGATATCAGAGTGTGTACGTGTGTGTGAATAACGCAGACCCAGGCTTGGATATGAGGCTTGCTGTCGCTTGTCAGTGCCACTCCACTCCCTCCCTCTCTTGCCCCCCCCCCCCCCCCCCCCTTCCCCCCCCCCCCCCCCCCTTTTCTCACAGGCCACTCATGGCCCATTCAAGATGCAGATAGCGACCCGACAGTTTGGGAAGAGAAATAGCTGGGTCGCAATGCTAGTGGACCAGGCCAAGCCAGCCATCTCCGTGGGTGCGAGGATATGGGAGGGACATGGGCTGTAGGAACTTTGTGCTGGGCAGCAGATGCGAAGTCTATGTACAAGAACGCGATGGCCAAGTTCTCGGTGAGATCATCGAAACGTGGTGAGAATGTAGTGATGGTGATGGTCTGGGCACGGGGCGGCGATGCTTCAGAGCTGTTGTTCACCGCTGACATGGCTTGTCTCAAGTAAGCACTGGATCCCCCCCGGAGCCTAGCCCGATGGCTGCCGCTATGCTGCGCTTGTTCCAATAATATTTCGCTTTGCAATCTGCTTTGCTCCTCGCTCAGGAGACCGGGAATCTCGCGATTCAAAGTGCTTTAGTCGGCACTAATTGTCCATGCACGCACGAACAGGAACCCAGCCGGCCTGATTGTCGAGTATATTAAGAGCAGGGTTCTGGAATATCCCCGGAGTTCTTGAGCCAGCGATCCATGCGGTAGAGATTGAAGATTGTTAATGTAAAGATGGTCAAGGCCAAGCAAGACCCAGACTGGAGACTTGGAGACTTGGAGACTCGAGACTGTGTTCTTGGGATATTGTGTCCCATGCCTGGATTCCAAGCTCGACCCGACAGACTGGATCCGAAAGTCTCCGAGCTCAGGCCGTCGTCTCAGGCAGGCCAGGCTCTCTTGACCGCTACTTTACCAATGCGTTGTTGTGAGGTGAAAGGAGCAGGGTCGGCAGTATGAAGGCGAGGCGAACAGGGTGAGAAGTTGTGTGCGCATGGCCATGTATAGAGCTAACGCGTGAACATACAGTACACCGGTACATACAGGGAGACAAGTGCCATGCCCCGGCAGTCCATGGCCGTGTCTCTCCGGAATGTACATGTGTATGTATGTGCAACATCAGCAGAAACGACGACTCTAGTTTCCTTAAACTGACGCTTTCAGCTGCGTCTGAGCGCGGTCAAGTATGTGATGTGTACCTACTTGTCATTAAACCTCCTGAAGAGATGTGTTATCAGCCAAGTCCGAGTCAAGGATGGCCGGATCCAAGACGCGGACTAAGAACAAGGAACAGTCCGATGTTGCGCACATTGCCAATGTTATGGCTCAGTCTGCTATTATCAGCCATCAGCAGGACTGCACGCCCCCCCCTTGAGAAGCACTTCAGCATCGACAGCAGCTCTCAGCTCTACTGTTTTCACCCGGGCCGCACGTGACAATGCAAGCAAGCTGCATGTGCGAGGTCAAAGCCAAACAGTAGCACGCCGTGACAATGATCACATGTTTCAACAATGGCTTTGTAAAGTCCCGACAATCTGGGCCACCCACTGGCTTTGCCTCCCCCCGCCAAAAAAGAAAAAAAATCAAAAACAAAGGGTGTGTAGCCGTGGCATCTTGGGTAGCCCCCTGACTTTGACTGTGTGCTGCCTGCACTGGCCCAGACGGACGGTCTTGGTGTGAGTGGAAATGATCATGTCCCTCTTTTGGACAAGGAGATGGAGCACAACAGAGTCGCTTGGGACACAGACTCTCCGGGGCACTTCGGAGCGTACATGAGTGCAACATATATGCGGCCGAGAACGGGAATAAGAGATGATGTCCGAGGCGCGAGGTCGCCACTGATGTGACTACGGTGCAGAGGGTTGTGTGTGTGTGTGTATGCATGAGTGTGCTATGAGTGTGCTATGAGTGTGCTATGAGTACACATGTACATGTACATGTGCATATCTCCCTGTGAGCCAAGGCTCGGTCGGTCTTGGATATTGACAAGCACATGAACCACTCTTGCAACAGTCGGCCACGCAAGGAAGAGAAAGAAGGTTCCAGGCATGTTCTATTGACTCGGAGAAGAAGGTTCTCTGTGTGTGCGTGTGTGGCAGGGAGTTTCCAATACCAAAATAAATCACTTTTTCTATTTTTTTTCTAATTTTTATAGTCGAAATCAACAACATGGAATACCGTGTTATCCTTGACCTACGTGCGTAACTGCGGTCATCAAGTGTGCCAATCACGCATCCTTATTTATATCCATGTACATTATACATACGCCGGTACAAGCATTCACGCATGCATATAACCTACGTCCATGTATAGTGCTTGTGCTTGATTCCACACAATGGACTTGTCCCGAACTTGCCGTACTATGTCCGACAGTCACGGCGACAGAAAGTTAAGTAAAGCTGGCAAGAACAGATGTGGGGAAAATGGCACCCTGTGAAAAAAAAAAAAAAAAAAAAGGAAAAAAAAACAAAAAAAAAAAAAAAAAAAAAAAAAAAAAAAAAAAAAGAAAAAAAACAAACAAAAAAAAAAAAAAAAAAAAAAAAGAAAAAGAAAAGAAAAAAACGAAAAGAAAAAAAAATGAGGGTATGGTAGCAACAGGCAGGAATGAAGTTGCAACTCATATATACACACATGTACCTGTACATGTGTGCCTTCAGCTCCAAGTCACGACTCACGCCTGAGGGGAAAGGGAGGGACTGCTGACTAGCCCTCTGGATTCAATGTACACAACAGCTTTCTGAGACATTGCCTTGTGATCCCTTGCCTTGAAGCAGACTGCAAACTGCAGACTGCAAACTGGCACTGCAGACCCTTGCCAGACTCTTCTTCTCTTAGTCAGAAACAACTGAATTCCCCACCAAACATCACACGGCTGAAGCTGCTGTTTTTTTTTTCTCTTATTTTTTTCTCTTGGGCAGTACTGAGCAAAACAACATGAGCTTCTACTCACATGCATATGCATATGTCGGTGTGAGATTGATGTGTCTAATCTCATGCTGGGCTGCCTTTGCTTTTGTATGACTGTAGGCCTCCTAGCAGGAGCCTAGAAATGCGCCCTGTCATTTTCGGCCGTCGAGGACAATGTCTCGGCCATGGCCGTGACTGCAGGTCTCACATGAACTCCCTGGAAGGCAGCACCAGCGGAGCAGAGCAAGAGGGCAGCAGAGAAGCAGAGAAGAGCAGTAAAAAACCCCCCTAGAGACATCCCATCGTGTAGGTGGCAGTCGATTTCCACCCAAGGTGGTCGTCCCCACAATTCCTCCTCCCTCTACCGGCCTAGGCGTCTGGCCCCAAGCAACAACCCTACGGAGGCCTTGTCTTGGGCTGGGAGACTGTTGTTCGTATGATGACGAACCATGATCCACCCCGTTAGAGGGGAGACGGACGACAGCCTGCAAGTCCTGCGGGAAAGAAGGGAGACAAAATCAAAGTTCACAGCCACTGTCTTGTCCAGTCATTCGGTTTACACGTCATAAAAGTGGCATTGGTAGCAATAGCATGGTGCAGTACGGCATGTGCGTTTGCAAGCCAGCAAGCCAGCAAGCAAGTGCGTACGTATACAGCAAACAGAGGAATGGAAATCAAGAGAAACGAAAGGAAGAAAAAGCCAGGGAATGGAAAGAAGTAGAGTCTAGGCCTTGATGTAAGCAGAACAGGCAAACAGTGTCAACAAAAAAACCAGCAGTTGCTTCTATGTACAAAGCAGTTGCAGCAACTACAGCAAACAGCAGCAGCAATAGATCAGGCAAATACCAAAACGAGATGGATGACGCTGTGTTATTGGACATGCTGTTGTTAGTCATGGCTACTTGCCATCGTGCCAAAGAACAAGGCTGCAGACTCTGAAAAAAGTATATTTTCCTAGGTACTAGTGACTTGCGCGAAACAACAAGGAACCTTGTTGGATTCCTTCCAGATTTTCAGATTCTTAGCTTCTTATCTTCTTGGATTCTGGGATTCCTGGATTCCCTCCCAGCTTGTTTGTCTGTTTCCTGCCCTGAGCCTTTCTCGTCACTTTGTACTTTGTTTTTACTCCTCCCGTTTCCACAGTTTAATCCCTGTCTTTCCCTTCTCTGCCTGGCTTTCTGGCGTTTCCCACTTTGTTTTTTTTGTTTTTTCCTCCGTTCGTTTTTCTTTCTGTTCCCAATTGCCAATCAATCATCGCTGCGTTTTTCTGTTCTCTGTTCTCTTTTCTCGCTGACTCTTTGTCTCTTGTATCTCCGATCGATTTGTATTTGTGTCACTCTCAAGCATTTGCCTTGCTTCTCTCTCCTGAGCCCGAGTCAGTGCAAATCGCTCGGCAACTTTTGTCCACCTGCCAGACAGACACACCCAAACACATCAAAGCTTGAGCTTGGTTGTTGGCTGTTAGCCGTGGCCTGTGTTCAGCCTCGACGCCGCATTCATAGCCGCCGCTTTGTGTTCCTGGCTTGTCACAGGCCTTTTCTTCTCATTCGCCTCTCCTAAAACAGGCAACCCAGCTCCAAGGCCCAAGACCCAAGACCACATCCAACTTGCCGCCGGCCTGTTCCTTGTCTTCATCTGTGTTTGTGGGTTTAGCCTCAACTTGGACCCATTTGTCCATCTTTAACTTGGCCTGTGAGACATCAACCACATCCTCAACAACACCAATACCAACAACGCACTACACAGCACAACACAACACTTCTCCCCCCCCCCCCCCCCCCCCAATCGAAGCGGCGTTTGTTATGACGATCTAGCTCATTTCATTCTTCTTTTGTTCATTGGTTTCCCGACGCTCTCACACAACCCCTATTGATTCCCGCACCGCTAGTATCGCACACGGATTTGCGTCTTTACGTCTTCACGTCACAATACGCACCATCTACCCCGTTTTACTAGCTAGGGTGCACGTAAACAAGGTACTCCGCCGCCTGTCGCAAGCAAACTCGGAGAAAGCGTCGTTTTTTTTATCCATTCATCATACATATATACATGCTAGGGGCTTGCCTGCGTCCTCATCTGCCACTCTTACTACCGCCATTTACCAGGAACCTATTTTGCTCTCCTTAACTCATGGCGAGAAGGCTGATATAATTCATTCGCAACTCATCTGCCGACTTGTAATACGAATTCTTCTTCAAGTCGGGCCCGCTCCGAAAGCACGCTGCTTTCCTTGATCTTTACAGCACTAGGCTAGTACAATATTCTTTTCTTAATTTTTTTTCTGGCTGAAAGCAGACCACAAAACAGCCCCAACTCCCATCAACTGTCCTTTCTCTCCAACAGTTGACCGACACTGAAAACTGGCTGTCCTGCTAAACCAGAACCGCCGTGTCATTCCGCCTCATCTACCTCTGAAATTCACATAGTAAAGCGTCAAATCTGTCGCCTCTTTGCTTAACTTGACGCCCACATTCACGCCCACGGCTTCGTTTACTCCAAGTAAACGGGGTCACGATTTGCCGCCTTTTCTGGCTACTGAACCTCACCGCCATACGCCCACATCGTGTGCCCAGGACCCGCCTGTCTTTTTCCTGGACACCCAAGACCCAGGGATATTTTAGTTTTCGCCTCACTCGCTCTGTTCACTCCCCCTAAATTCTATACTCCCCCAATGTAAGTTGTTCCTTTCAGGCTTTCTCAGCCTGTCTGCCCGTGTGCGTGCTGTTCATTTGGCGCCTCTCTATTGCTGGCTTTTGCTTTCACTGCTTCTTGTGACAGATTGCACCAACCAGCTTACACGCACATCTACCCTTCTACCCACATACCCGTACCTTTTCTTGCCCTCTCTTACTCCTCCCTGTATGACCTACTTGATCTCGATTGCACGCTTCTTTGCACTGGCTTATATGCAGTGCCATTCATCCTGCAGCCATCCGACGGAATTGTCGACGCCTACTTCCACTACGCATCGTCCCAACTTGGCCCACCCCCTTCTTTGCGTTGCATAAACTACACAGCATCTGTACCTGCTCTTGTTCTACCCACCGCGTCCTTTGCACACGCCCGCGTTCAACACCCAACACCCCCCCTCCCCCTCCCCCTTAAACGTGTATCTTTTCCTTCCTTGTGGCCAAAGGCCCGCCTTGTCGACCATCAGCTTTTGTTGTCTTGTACTGCTGCGCGCCTCAGCTGGCTTGCCCTATCCTACCATTGTGTTAAAAGTGCTTGTTTTCTCCTGCTCCTGCGCCTGCACTTGGGCCATCTGCCTTGTCCGTGCCCTACTTTGACTTCACCTGCAGCTCACCCACCTATGCCATGCCATGTCTCTTTGCCCTGGCTCTCTTGACGTTTTGTTCAAGTGCTGTGCCCTTCTTTTCTCAGCCGTAACAAATTTGTCTTGACAGACCCGCTTCCCATACCCATCGTCTTTTCTTTCCCCTTCACTCAAGCCCTGGTCTGCACTATACTGCACTGAACTACACTACATTACACTGCACTACGCATGTTCCATGCACATTTCCTATCCTATCCCGACAATCTTCAACCCGTCTTATTCACTCCCTCCCTACTCACGGTATGGATGGCTGAGCAGTCTCGCCTTAACGACGGATCCAAGTGTTTGCCGGGGGAGGGTCGCATCTAAACTTAACCGCACTTGATCATCAGACCTTACTCCTGCTCCTGCAGAGGCTCTTTTCCTATTTATATGTCTAAACCAACTCCCCACCGTCTATCTTAGCCAGTCAAGTTTCACAGATCCTTCTTGAACCAACATCTTCACTTCACCACTTCACTTCCACAGTGCTCAACGCCCTCCCTGTCTTATCATCTCTTTTGCCCCATTCCAAGTTCAGCTCCGAGTTACTACTTTACCTTGAGGAACCCTTTTGCGTCTGAGACCACCATTGACTGGCTGGCCCTACACTCTCTTCTCCCGTGGACTTAAGATCTGACAATTTCACTTCTCAGACTGTCTTGAACGTGACTGAAGTTATTGATGAAACCACGTCTTTGATAGCCTCCCCCCATTCATCTTGTTCTCTACTCGAGCAGACACAGTTTCCTCATGTGGGTATTGTCATATCCAACGTATGCAGCTGATTATTCTAACATCTCGCTAAGGGCGGCCAATTCCTTTTGTTACGATACTTCTAATGAGAAGGAGCCAAATGATTCTTGGGCCTTCGTTGAAAATAAGCGGAGATATGCCATAACGGACCCCGACTATCTCTGTCCCGTGGATGTGGTAAGCTAACGATGTTTTGTCAGAGTGGAATCCAAGCCAATCTAACCCCATCATTAGGCAGAGAAGGACCGTATGGACATCTTTCACGAGGTGTTTAACAAAATCCGCCACGATCATCTCCATTCAGTGCCCATCAACCATTCCCCTGGCCGCCCATCTCGTGCCGTAGCAGGCCAAGATGAGTCTTGCCCCATGCCTGGAAGCACCCGCAAGCCTGTTCAATGTCCCAGAGGCCCAAATATTCTAGACATTGGAACCGGCACGGGAATCTGGGCTATCATGATGGCAAGGTGAGGCGAAAGTTGTGCGTTTTAACTCCGCAAGAGCATCGCTAACGGATAATAGACAATACCCCGAGGGAATTGTCTTGGGTCTTGATCGTTTTTGGTATCTCCAGCCACAAGTGTAAGTTGTCATGCTCCCGACGGTCTGGTATCTTTCTAACAAACGCCCAGAATTATGCCGAATAGCCATTTCTGGCCTATGGATGTCGAACGAGACTCTTGGAATTCTTTGGAATTCAACTGGGACATGGCTCATGCCCGCATGCTTATGGGCAACATCTATGACTGGGATAGACTTTATGAGAAAGTCTTTATGTGAGCTCAACATTATTGATCTGAAGTTGACGGCTTTTCGCTAACAAACGCTTACAGACACCTACGACCAGGCACGGGATATTTCGAACAGGTGGACTTTGACTTCACCTTCCGTTCCGAAGACAACTCAATCACATCGGACACGGTTTTCCACATATGGAATACCAAATATAAGGACGCCATGAACAAGCTTGGTTGCACTGTCGATGTTGACGGCGAGGCTATACAGAGAAAGCTCCGCAACGCTGGCTTCGTCGATGTGACCATGGACGTTATACAAGTTCCTGTCAATCCCTGGCAACGAGGTAGCGAAGATGTAGGCCGGTTTATGAACCTGGCCTTCACCCACAGCCTACAGGGAATGTCACTTCGTCCTCTGACAAGGGCTGGTGGGATGACTCCAGATCAGGTTAATGAGCTGGTGCAGCAACTAGGCACCGAAATGTGTTACATGCACTGGAAGCCTTATGTTAACTTGTAAGTCGATACATGGACATGTCCAGGAGACTATTGTATAAGAGTGTTGCTAACTTATGTCAGATACATTTGGACAGCTAGGAGGCCGGATATGCCTAGAGCATAACGTTTCCCGCAGAAGGGCAAGTGCCATAAAACATATAAAGCCACATCTAAGATCAGCTCCCTGCTTTTTTGGATGATTTCGTTTCCCATTTCAATGATATTGAGTTTTCTGCAATATCAACTTATTGGCGGTGTAAACAGGCCTCATAGATAATCCGTTGTTTCCTAGTTCACGGGATCATTTTATTCTCTACAATACTCGACAAACATGGGCAGTTAATCACTGCTTCTTCATAGACGTTTACGTTCAACTTTGTTTCGCTCCTGTCAAGCTTGGATCCTAAGAGTTCGACATGTTTTCTGTTCCGACAAACTCGATGATAGAACTTGACACGAGGCCGTTTTAGAAAATAGATGAAGAAAATAGATGAAACGAGATAGAAAGAGACGAGTATAATACAGTATAGGGATTAAGAACACCCTATTGATTTGGCATAACATGCGATTCTCAAGGTCAATGTCGAGGATTACGTACCCTATCTCAAAGACGGTGAAAAAAGAAGTAGCAGCCACCCACCACAGACCTCAGATTATCGTGATGCCATCCATAACACAGACTGTTCTGAGAGCTTGGTAGAGAGCCCCCGAATTTACAACCTTTCTCCATGATTCCTCACTCAGACTATGGACCAACACATTCTCTAAGCCACATGAAGGCCAGATCACAGCGTGTTTGTCTGTTGACGATGGTTGGTACGCTGAGCGGCGTGAGAGAGATATGGGGGGGGGGGGGGAGGGGGCAAAAGCGGGAGGAAAGAGTCTTTATCAAGAGACGCGAATTCAACGAGACGGACAAGACAACAAGGAAGAACGAAACAAAAAAGGAAACCAAATGGGAGAAGAGGGAGAAGAATAAAGCAAAAGAAAAAAAAATACAATAACAGAGAGACAGAGCACATGACAGAGAATAGCTACTCTAGCTAACCGTCCGCCGTGCAGCGCAGAAGCAGAACCGCTTAGTGGTGAGCAGAGGCAGCCTCGCCGCGGTATCCAATCAGCTTGAAGCGGCCAATGATCTCGCCAACGGTGAAGAAGCCGAGAAGCTCGGCGGCCAGGACGCCGGCGGTAGCAGCCTGGGCCTTGGTGATGCCGCCGGAGCGGAGGGCGGTGAGCGACTGCTGGGCGGAGGCGACGAGCTTGGCGGGCTGCTTGAGCGCGTTGAAGGTCTGGGAGTAGTAGGTCTGGAAGGTGGCCATGTTGCTATAAGGTGGGAGACATGACGTGTTAGCAAGCGGGAAAAAACAAACGAACAGGAACGAGAAGAAAAACAAAAACGGGCTGAGGGGTGGTGGGTTGTCGGGGGTGGGAGAGGGTTGGGCGACGTCGCATCGAGAGCCATTGGCTATGTATAAGGTATTCGGAGGATTTTCCGGGGCGTGGGAAGGGGGTAGGAAAGCGGTTGAGTCGAAGAGGAGGCTTTGTGGGTGAGGAGGTATTACTCCCGGTTCCCGGGGAGGGGGGAGACGACTTACGGGATCTCCATGTTACGGCCCTTGGCAACGAATTTGCCGAGCTCCAGGCCGACCTTGGAGTAGTAGGTAATCTTGGGGATAGCCTCTACAATTGAAGAAAACAGAACATGGGATGTTAGCTGATTGCGCGCCCGTACAATCCTCCCAATGGCCAGAGCACCACGGAGAGGGAGGGAGGGGGAGGCAGCACAAGGCCCGGGGCGGGAACATACTCTCAATCATAGCAACAGCCTGGCCGGTGCGGCCTCCAGCCTTGCCAAGAGCCTTGACGGTACCAGAGACCATGGGGCCGGCGGCGTTGACGGCCTTGGACAGGCCGGCCAGAGCCTTGTCGGTGGCACCGGTCTGGGTAGAGGTGGACTGCAGTCTGCGGGACACAGGCATGCGCAGCGCGCGGATGGTAGGGCGGATGGCAGACATGATGTATTTTTTTTCCTTCCTCGGTCCTTTTTTTTTCTTTGTCTCGGTGTGTGTGTGTGGGGGGGCGTGGACAGCGTCGGTGTTCGGGAGGGCGTCGAGCAAGGAGGGGAGAAGGAGTGTCGTGCGTTGATTCGGTGCTTCAGATTTGATCGTCAAGACGTCCGTCGGGAGCGGTTGTTGGTGGTGGATTTTTTTTGGGTCGAAGTCCAAGGTGGGTATCGCTTGTTTTTTTTTTTTGCCCGTTGGATACTTTCGGTCGGTCGGTTACAGAGGAGGGCTTTTGTTCGAGGCGCGGTTTTGGATGCACGGAGAACAGATTTTTTTGGGCAAAAAAAAAGTCAGGTTAATAATGGTATATACAAGATGCTCTAAAGGGTTAATACCGGGCAGCTAGGCCATGGTCACTGCAATAGAAATACACGTAAAGCTCGTTCAGAACAGGAAATCATGAGTTTTCTTGCCGTGCCGAGTGCTATAATGTATCCGTACAGTGGAACAGGTACATGGTACAAGCAAGGTTTCGGGAAATCATGGGGTGAAATTACGGCGGATCATCCCGAGAGACTGCTCAAGGCTTTTGTGCAACCACAGCCCAACACTCGTCCTCTATTGGCCAGCAACCAGGGCCGGGCAATAGCAGTCAATATGTGTTCTGTATGAAATTGGGAAGTGAATTATTTGTATTATAAACAGCACACACAAAAAAACAGACACACGACAATCATGAAATAACCCAGCAAAAGCGCCACGGCCTACGCATCTACGCCATAGTCGCTCTGGATCTGCACCTTGATGGCACCTGTCTTGGGGTCTGCGGCTGTCTTGAATGCCTCAATAGCATCTTCCAACTTGTAGCGATGCGTTACGAGCTTGTCCAGGCTGATGACACCGCTTTCGACAAGCCGGATTGCCCGGGGCCAAGTGTTGCAGTAGCGGTACTGCAGTTGGATGTCGACCTCCCGCGTGCTGGCGCGCATGAAGGGAATGTTGATCTCATTTTTGCCCACGCCAATAATGAACACCTTGCCTCCGAACTTGGTTGCGTAGATGGCAGACGCAATGGAGGGCTCGGCGCCGGTGCACTCCATTACCACGGCTGGCTCAATGCCGCCAAACGACCGGACGATGGCCTTTCCGCCCTCTTCGGCGGACTGGCGCGTCACGAGGTGGGTGGTGACGGAGGGAACTAGCTCCTTGGCAAACTTTAGCCGGCCCTCGTCAATATCGGTGATAACGATGGGGCAGGCTCCGGCAGCCTTGACGCAGAGAAGCGTGATCAGGCCAATAGGGCCAGCTCCGCATATCAACACAGGGTCGCCGAGGGTGATGCCGGCTCTCTGGATACCGGCCAGCGCCACGCTTAGCGGCTCCAGCATCGAACCCTCTTCATACGTCATGTTGTCAATCTTGTGGCACCACATGGCCGGGTGGTTGACGTAGCGGCGCAGCAGGCCGGGAACGGGCGGCGTTGAGAGGAAGAGCACCTTGTCGCAGCCGTTGTAGCGGCCTGTCAGGCATGGCTCGCACTCGCCGCAGATGATGTTGGGCTCGACGGCCACACGATCGCCAACCTTGAGCGAGGTAACAGACGGATGCACGGCGATGACCTGGCCGGCGCTCTCGTGGCCCAGGATGTGCTCATCGGTCACAATCATGGGGCCGATGCAGCCGTGGTGCCAGAAGTGCACGTCGGAGCCGCAGATGCCGGTGCTTTTGATGGCAACGGTGACCTCGCCGGGCTTGAGCTCGCTGCCGGCCTGGACGCTTTCTAGCGTGGGCTCACAGGGATTGACTTTTAGATCGTGGGCGACATTTGTCCAGATGCCAATATTGGGCTTGGAGGGCGAGGCAAAAGCCTTGGGCGAGTCGCTCACAGGGTACGTTGCACTGGGACTCATGGTGAGGGCTTGGCTGTGAGGAGGCTGTGAGGAGGGAGGGAGATGATGAAGGGGGATGGATACGCGGTTACGCCGTGACGAAGCAGGCAGGTAAGCAAGCAAGCAAGCAAGCACAGCGGACGACCGAGAAGGCAGCGAAGAGGCGGCGGAGGGCGGTTGTAGTGTTGGGGAGAGTTGGAGAAGAAGAAGGGGGGGAAGAAGAAGAACCAACGACTATCCAAGGGGGAAGAAAAAAGAAAAAAGAAAAAAGAAAGACAACAACAACAACCGAGAATGGATGCAGAACAAGACAAAGCCAACTGCAACAGAGGGAAACCAGGAAATCTGCAGATTGGCGGGCGTTGCTTATAAGTAGCCCAAATATCCCGCTTCGCTTCTACCAGGCTGCTGCTGCTGCTGCTGCTGCGTTCCCGCTGCACGTCACGCCCACCGGCTAACGCGCCATTGTCGTGGCTAGCATCAGCTCTGGGATCATGACTAGACTACGTGCTGGCTGGTCCTGATACCACGAGACGGTTGTTCTTTTCTCCCACACGGATGGAATCCTGAGACGCGCAGTAGTGATTGGCCGTGTATACAGGACAAGATGCACGGCGAAGGAAGCAAGCAAGCGAACAGTCTCCGACTTTGAGCAAAGGTCACGCGGGAGCCTCTGAAGAAGCGCTGCAACCAACGGCAGCCAAAAAAAAGAAAAAAAAAAGGGGGGGAAGGGAAAAAAAAGAAAAGGCCTAGACAACGACGGAAATACTCCTTCTCGGCGCTCGAGAACAGTAACAGTCCAGCACCAGCGTTCTCCCTTTTCGGATCTGGCTTGCTCATTCAGGCCCAAGGCCGGGAGCGAGAGACACATGCGCGGCGGCTACTCTGGATTGGGTCGCCAAAAGAAGGACAAAGGCTAACAGACATGGCGTGTGTGTGTGCGTGTGTGTGGAAAAAAGCAACAGAACAAAAGAACCATCCACCAACTCCATCAATCCATCACCAAAGGCCTGGCTGCTTCGTCGTCTTCCGTCCGTCGTCGTTCGTCGCTAAACGCGCGGTGGACAGGGTTCATCAAATGTCACTCCACACTAACAAAATGCGGGAAAGCTACTTTTATCTGCCGCGCCAATCAGAGGCCGCCGCCTACAGGCTGATTGATCCCCCCCCCCCCCTTCCTCTCCTCCTCCCCTTCGCTTCGCTTGTCAGCGGCGGGCCAGCGTGAACAACGAGTCATCTTCACCGGTTGTGCTTGTGCGCAACAGTCTACACCCCCCCTCCCCCCCTCCCCCCCCCAAAAAAAAAGGAC
>JADILG010000338.1:0-20505 GCA_017591655.1 Thielaviopsis populi
CCCCCTCCCCCCCCAAGCAAGAACAGACCTAAAAGCTTCGTGCCTTCCCATTAATCATTGTCGCCACAGCTAGATACACGTGTATTCATTCATCCACGTACTATCCAGAAAAAAAAAGAAAAAGATTCTCGCTCTTTCCAGATCTGTTCACGACTGACTGCCTTCCGTTATCAGATGGACGTGAGGAGGTCGGGAAAATAAGGACAAGGCCCCGTACAAAGTAGTTGGCCACTAGAAAAAGGAAAGGAACAAATACAAAATTGGCAGGGGCCCCGACCGGAGTGGAGAATGATGAGTCGCTGTGGACAAATCCTTTGGCTGCACTGAGCCAATCCCGGCCGCTGGCTCGCATGTACATTGTAGATACACGTACATGTTGCTGTTTTGTATTTGCAGTTACGTACTGTGGTTTCTGTTTCTGTTTCTGCGTCTTCTTGTTCTTGCCAATTTCACAGTGTCTCTCAGCCACAGCCAGAGCCACAGCCACAGCCACAGCCACAGCCATTGTTTAAATCAGCAACCTACCGCGTGGCGCTCTCTCTCTCTCTCTCTCAGGTCACCCGCAATCTCCTCTCCCCACCCCGCCTACTCTAATGGCTTCTGTTGTTTTGTGCGGTTGGGCTTCTGCTGGGCTGCCTCATGGCGCCTCAGCTCGTCCGGCACCTTGGAGATGGAGCTCTTGGACAGGATCTGCTTGAGGTCGTACAGCACATCTGCATCCTCGTTGCCCAGGAACGTAATGGCCACACCACTCTTGCCCGCACGACCCGTGCGACCAATACGATGCGTGTAGCTTTCAATATTGGTGGCCATGTTGAAGTTGATAACGAGACTGACATCGGGCACGTCGATACCACGGCCTGCCAGATCCGTGGCCACCAGAATCTGTGTCTGGCCGTTGCGCACCGAGGCCAGGGCCGCCTCTCGCTGCTCCTGGGTTTTGCTTCCGTGCAGCGTGACCACCGACATGCCCATGTGCTTGATTTCGCGGGCCACCGTCTCACAGTTGCGCTTGATGTTGACAAACACGATGATGGGCGGCGTGTACTGGTGCGACATGATGATGTCTTTGAGGCGGGCCTTGCGGCGGTCTTCGCCCGACACGAATTCCACTCTCTGCTCGACTGTGTCGACGGCCTCGCCTGCGTTACCAATCGTGACGATTGCCGGGCGCCGGAGATACTTTTTGGCAATACGCTCCACCTGTGCCGGCATGGTGGCTGTGTACATCATGGTCTGCCGGTATCGATCGCGGCCGCTGAGGTATTGT
Source organism: Thielaviopsis populi (assembly GCA_017591655.1). Classification (NCBI taxonomy): domain Eukaryota; kingdom Fungi; phylum Ascomycota; class Sordariomycetes; order Microascales; family Ceratocystidaceae; genus Thielaviopsis; species Thielaviopsis populi. The sequence continues at coordinate 1,271 of JADILG010000338.1, forward strand.
TTCATGGCCAGCGAGTCTTCGGCATCCTCGGTGTCGGGCTTTTGGTTGGACAGCGGCAGGGCATCGAGGATCTTGTTCACGGGCTCCTCGAACCCCAAATCAATCATGCGGTCGGCCTCGTCCATAATCACGTAGCAGCACTGCGCAAAGACAATCATGCGCCGCTCGATACAGTCAACAAGACGGCCGGGAGTGGCAACAATGATGTGGGCGCCGTCGCGAAGCGCATATGCCTGCTCCTCCAGCGAATGGCCACCGACAATGCTGACCACGCGGTATCCCATTGGCCGGGCAAACCGCCGGGCCTCCTTTTCAATCTGCTGCACCAGTTCACGCGTTGGCGCCATAATGAGTGCATAGGGCCCGTCGTTCTTGTTCACCTCCGTCAGTGGCGGCAGGTCGGAAATGTAGACCAGTAGTGGAAGCAAGAATGCCAGCGTCTTACCCGAACCTGTCACGGCAACACCAATGAGGTCACGGGCTTGCATGGCAATGGGGATGGCGGCTCTCTGGATAGGCGACGGCTCGTCAAAGCCCACCGAATCCAATATGTGCAAGATGTTGTCGGGTAAGTCCGACTCGCGCCAGCTGCGCATGGGATCGGGAATGCCACCGCCCTTGGTTGCGATGCCAAAGTCTTCCTTGAAGATGCGCCAGTCTCGCTGTTTCATTTCCGACAGCTTCTTCTTTGACCAGTGTCGGCCCATGCCCGTCTTGTTGTCCTTTTCGATGGCGCGTTGCCGGCCGCGGTAAAACTCGCGCAGCAGCTCCTGTGCGCGCTCGCGGCCCGTCTCGGGGTCCTTTTGCTCGATGAATCGGATGCGCTCCTTGAGCCGCTCCTCGGCATTCGCATCGAAGCGCTCGTCCCACGTGTAGAACTGCTTGGGCGCCGTGCGCTGCTGCTTGCGCGGCATCTCGGTGACGGTGTCGGTGCGGGTAGTGTCGTCTTCGGGGCTCCAGTCAAAGTTGAACTGCTCCCCGGCGCGGGTGCGCTTGCGCTTGACGACAAACTTGGATTCCTTGTTGACGTCGGGGCCGAGGTAGTGCTCACGCCACTTGCGCTCTTCTATGATGTCGGCTTGCGTGAGCCCGGCGGCCAGCCACTTCTTGGTCTCGAACTTGCCGGTGCCGCGCTCGGCGCGCATGGCTTCGTGGGCGGCGGCGATGGATCGCGGGGTCGGTGCCGAGGCCGAGGTCTTGGCGTGCTCGCCCTGCAGCCATTTGCGGTCGCGTTCTGCGGCCGTGGCTTTTGATTGCTGTTTCTTGAGTTCCTCCTCTTCCTTTTGCTTCTTGGCCAAAGCCTCGCGCTGGGCCTTGGGGATCCATCTGGGTTTGCGGGTCGCTTCTTCGGCTTCTTTTTTCTTTTTCAGAAAGTCGTCGAGGTCGAATTTGGGTTTCTTGGCGGAAGGCTCCATGGTAAGCCGTATAGTTGGCAGTATTTCGAGACAAGGCTGCGCGTGAATAGAAACGCAGTGTATTTGACAATAAGTCGAGACAAGATTGTGCGTAAACAGAGGCTGCTGTATTGACGGCGGGGGGGGAGGGGGGAGATACAAAAGGATCAGAGTGAGGCGAGCCAACTTGGCGATGCGTTCGCAAGGCTGAGGTTTCCCGGCTACGGCTGGCCAAGCCCCACCTATTTTTTTCCCCCAGGGTGCCCTTGCATGTGATTGGCCGCCGCCATTTGCGAACCACAGCCTTGCACCACCAAGAATTCAACATCTCCAACCCACCAAAATCTTGAGCAGGCAGACCGGCCTCGAGGAAACCCGTCTCCCTCCCCCCTCCCCCCTCCGAAACCCACGCCGCTCGCACGAACGCACGCACGTCAAGCTGCGCCTCTACCAAACTCTTCTTTTTTTTTTAGTTTCTCGCCCGGCTCGGCGGCTCCAAATTGCCTGAAGCACCATGTCGACTCCCGCCAACAACCTCGTGGCCCTGGCCAAGACGCTGCCGCAGCCTCTGCTGCGCTTCTTTTCGCGCTACCCTCCTGCGACCATCCAAGCGGCCAGCACGGCTGGCGACGCAGCCAAGACCGGCTACCAGATGGACCGGCCGAACCCGTTCCTATACTACAAGCACCCCGTGACGGGCAAGTGGAACGACCCCGTGTACTCGCTGCGGCGACAGGCCGAACTGGTCAAAATGGCCCGCGAGCACGGCGTTGAGGAGCTGCTGCCCGAGGGCCCTAAGGCGACAGCCAACACGCTGGGAAGGAGAGTCGAGCACGGCCTGCGTGTGCGTGGTACGGGTGTGGGCCAACGGGTCAAGGGCCACGCTTTCGAGAGACAGCTCTACAACAAGTGGGTGGAAGACGACGACGACGGCGGCGGCGGCTGCGGCACGCGGGAATTTCCGACGGCTAACAACTGGTGTATAGGATTGCCAAGCGGAGAGAAGCCATGCTTGCCATGCCCAAGCTCATCACGGAATGGAAAAAGGTATGTTTTTGCTTCTGCTCGGCGAGCACATGTATACAACATGCACCCATGGCTTGATACTAACAGACTCTCGCCATCTATAGACAGGCAAGCGGTGGTGGAAGCGGTTCCCCAAGATCTAGTCGGTCTGTCTCTGTCTCTACAGCAGCCTGGATGTCGCCGTCCCGCCTCAGTTATGTTTCTTTTTTTTTTGTACTATATTGCTCCCTTTACTTTTGTCTCCTCTTCCGCCGGATCGTCAAGCCCAAGCAGGCGCTTCCGCGGAACTTGTACTCTACTGCAGAAAGAATTCTACCACTTTTTTTCCTCCCCGCCCATTGCAGCTGCGTGCATGTACTTTGCCATCCACTCGACGTTCGACCTTCGACCTTCGACCTTCGACCTTCGACGTGATGCCAAATGTTTATTGTTCGGCCGCCGCCAAACTGCGTGGCTGGCCAGGCGACGTCGCAGTAGCAAATTCTGGTGGTCGCCCAATGACTAATGTGGATCCCCCACTATCGCACTATCGCGGGCCTCTTTGCTGCAAAATAGCATCTTGGACGGCACACTGTGGTTATTTGGATATTTTGCTTGTCCGTCACACGAGAGGCGTGTGTTGTTATTCTGCTCATAAATCTCCCTTTTTTTCTTTTTCTTTTTCTTCCTCATTCTCTCCTGTCATAACCCTAACGCATATTCTTATCTCAACTTCACTCCCACCCAGCCCAGCATGACAGAGCCTACATACTATGACATTCTGGGGATATCGCAGTCGCTGCTCTCGTCCCAGGACGACACGCCAGGCCTTCTCAAGCGAGCCTATCGCCGTGCTCTGCTGCAAAACCACCCAGACAAGGCCACGCCTACTACGGCCACAGCCAAACCCTTCTCCATCGACGACATCTCCACCGCATACAAACACCTCTCCACGCCATCGCTCAAAGCCGCCTACGACAAGACCATGCTGACTGCGCCAGCCACCCGGCTCTCGCGCAAGGGCAGCTTCCAGACCGCCGAGACCGTCGACCTGGACGACCTGGCCTTTGACGCCGCCACCGAGACCTGGTCGCGCTCGTGCCGCTGCGGGAACGAGCGCGGCTTTGCCTTTGGCGAGCAGGATCTCGAGGACGCCGGCGAAGGCGGCGAGCTGCTCGTCGGCTGTCTCGATTGTAGTCTATGGCTGAAAGTGCATTTTGCTGTGGTGGAAGACGAAGAGTGAAGAACAGGCCGCCGGACTGCGTCAAGCTTAATGGCCGCCAACGAGACAACGAAACGAAATGGAAGTCATGGCGCAAATAGGACAAGACGGATAGAAGAGATGATACCCCCTCCCTCACTCCCCCCAAAAAAGAAAATAACGTGACATGAAATCACAGTCTTCGATGTCCTTGTATTACAGTATACAGTCCCTCTGGTGAATTCCATCCCAAATCACACAACGACGAGCTTGTGACCTGAGATGAACAGCTGTCTCACATCTCAACAACCTAATGCCAACGGCCAGAAAGAAAACACCAGGCCTGGGACAAGTTGCCTCTTCAAGATACACACCGCAACATCAAACAACACGGTGCTTCACCATACAAACAAAGGAGAGGGGGCGGCGGGCAAAAAAGAGAAAAAAAAAAGGCAGGACATATGATAAAAGAAGAGGGAGGAGAAGAGGTTCATTTCATAGCCAACCACCCCGTAAACACAAAGGTTACTTCACAATCCCCCAAACAACTATTGAGTCTTTGTTATCAACGACGCATCAATTAAATTACCACGCCGCTATCTTGGATTTTAATGACGAGATTCCAAAGATTACTCGGCCTTGGCCTCCTCGGTCTCAGCCGCGGCCTCGGCCGGCTTGGCCTCCTCAGCAGCAGTCTCAGCCTGGCCAGCAGGAAGCGAAGACTCGGCCTCGGAAGAAGTCCACAGGGTCTGCAAGGATACGTGTTAGTCATGTCGGCCTTTATACATCCATGCCATGCCATATCAATCATGGAGCAGAGTGGGGAGAGGGAAGGAGGGGAGGGCGTTGATGGTTGACATACCAGGTTGTCACGGAGAAGCTGCATGATAAGAGTAGAGTCCTTGTAGCTCTCCTCGGACAGGGTGTCAAGCTCTGCACAGAAAGAAAGAAAAAAACCGACGATGTTAGTAAATGTACACATGAGCACCACCACCATAATCCGCCAGCCACAATCATAGCTGCGCTGCACGTCGATATTGATAACAACATACCGGCAATGGCATCGTCAAACGCCTGCTTGGCCAGATGGCAGGCCTGGTCGGGCGAGTTGAGAATCTCGTAGTAGAACACGGAGAAGTTCAGGGCAAGACCCAGGCGGATGGGGTGGGTGGGGGGAAGCTCGCTGGCAGCAACCTCAGTGGCGGCCTTGTAGGCTTCCAAGGACTTGTCGGCAGAGTCCTTGCGGCGGTCGCCAATGGCAAACTCGGCGAGATAACGGTGGTAATCACCCTTCATCTTGTGGTAGAAGACTTTAGACTCGCCGCTCTTAGCAGAGGGAATCAGGTGCTTGTCGAGAACATCGAGGATGTCGTCGCAAATCTTGGCAAGCTCAGCCTCAATCTTGGTACGGTACTCCTTGATCAGAGGGACCTGGGTGGAGTTGCCTTTGCTCTCCTCCTTCTGCTCAATCGAGGTGACAATTCTCCATGAAGCACGGCGGGCACCAATGACGTTCTTGTAGGCGACGGAAAGCAGGTTGCGCTCCTCGACGGTCAGATCACGGTCTTCGGAAGCGACGATCTTCATGTTGTCAACCATCTCTGCGGGGAAGAGGACACGAAAAAAAAGAGCAGCCAAAAGTTAGAAAATGGTCGAAGTGGCGGGCGGTGCATTTGGCACCAAAGTTGTATCTATCGCAAGATGTCGATAGACTGCGTCGGTATAGAATGGTAGAAACTCACCCTCGTAGCGCTCGGCCTGCTCGGCCAGCTTAGCCAGGTAGACAGCGTCCTCGTGAGAAGCAGACATTTTGATGTGTGGATTGTGTGGTGTTGTCGAATTGACTGGACGGTCGAGAAGTCGAGAGTGTTAGCAATTGACAGCTGGCACAAGACGGTAGGAAATGAAATAAGAAAAAAAAACGACGAGGCTTGCTTGATCGAGAGTTTTGTAATGCGAGGGCGAAGAAGAAGGGAAGAAAGAAAGAAGGGCGGCAAAAGAGACAAAGCGGAGGATAAATCAAGCAGGATTGGAGAGTATGGAGATCGGTGAGGCCTGGGAGTGGATGGGCTAGGCGGGCTTCCTTGTTGCTTTTATCAATTTGAACGTGACATGGCAACCAGAGGCAAGCAAGCACATTGCACCACACACCTGTTTTGGCATGGACATTTGGCTCAAAGCTGTGTGTGTGGCCTATAGCTAGCTGAAGGGTTGAGGAGGGGGGGGGGGCGAGGGGGGAGACTCGGTTTGCCTGACTTGGCTACGTGAGCTGGGCTGGGCTGAGCTGGGTTGGGCTAGGCTGGTTGGCGTAGTGCAAGTTGTGGCAGTATAGTGCAGTGCAGTCAGTCATTTGACTTGGCCAGACCCAGGCTCGGCTTGACCAGGTATAGGCCTGTTTGTGCTAAGCCAGGGTAGGTGAGTGATGCGGGGGGGGGGGGGACAGAAAAAAAAAAGTACGAGAAGGGGGACCAAATGTATGTATGCTTAGTTTAGTGGTGGTTGCTGCATCGCAAAGCTCGCCTATTGATCGATAGCCAGCCATCAACCAGCACAGCAAATCAATTCGACAGTCAAGAAGCTGAAGCTGGCCAAATCAAAGCACGGCCGGTAGAAACAGATTTTTGTTCCTTTGTCGCCATGTTTTTTTTTCTTTGTTTCGTCGTCATGTGCCAGGGGATTTTGGGAGGCTGAATAGCTAGCTGGTGATTAAATTGGTTGCTCACCCGCCATAGTGTTGGTGGGGTTATCTTGGAACCACGCAAAGACCAAGCTTCTCTATCACAGGCGCCAGCAATTGGATCGGTCTTTAGAGGCTCACTCTTTGGAGGATTTCAATTGGTCTGGGGGGAGGGGGGATTTGTTGACAGAGAGACACAAGACGATGCGGAAAGATTGGACGATGGCCAGAGAGATGAATCATGGCGGAATTGGATTCTAGAGGGTCGCTGGCGAGACGAGCATGATGGTGACGAGAGCAGCTGAGACAAGGCTTGACCTGACATATGGGCACAAGGGCCGCAGATTTGAGAGGCTGATTGGATTGACTTGGATTGGCTTTGGCTTTGGACTGGATTGAGCTGGCGATGGCTTATCTTGGAAGATGTTGAAGACGGCTTTTAGAAGCCCACAATACTCGAAGCATAGCGAAGTGGTAGAGGACGGAGGAGGACAGATGACACTGACGATGTAGAGATGGAGATAGAGTGCATATGTGATAATAGACAGGTGTAGGAGAGCAGAGAGAAGGAGGGGGAAGTGGGAAGGGGAGGGGACAGAACGACGAGAGAAGCCGGGGCTAAGCAAGCGGTAAATTCAGAGTTGACTCAACATACCTAAAGAAAGAGATGGTTGTGATTATAAAAGAAATATGTGCAGTCAACTGCAAGAAACAGACAACAGTCGCGATGGCAGAGAAAAAGAAAGGAAAAAAAAGGGGGTTGAGATTGTTGGAGAGCAAGAAAAAAAAAGAGAAAGAGGAAGTACTACCAAGTGAAAACGAAAGAAGTGGGTTACGGGTTGGGAGAAGAAACAAGAAGACGGAGGAGGGGAGAGAAAATAAAACAGCGAGGCGGAAGGATAAGGTAAGGAAGGTAGGAGGTAAGGTACTTGGTACAAGTAGCAAACAGGTTAACAAGGCGGCATAAGCTTTGGTGAAGCTGAGCACTATAGAGAATGCAGCACAGCACGGTACAGTACAGCACAGCACAGCACAGCACAGCACAGCACAACATAGCACAGTGCAGGGGACAGGCAGAAGACAGGCAGAAGACAGGCAGAAGACAGGAGGCAGAAGGGGCAGGAAGGGCAGAGTACCCTGTCCAGGCAGTGATTCACCATGTGTGACAAGGTATCTTTTAGGTCTTTCAGGTTTCCATCTGGCCTGGTTCTAGACCCCTTGCTACAAGCAAGCTACTTGCTGAGGGGCCAAAATATACAAATAACAACAACAACAACAACAACCACAACAGCAGGAGGAAGGCTGCTGTACTTGCCAAATGTGAAGTCCTTTCCTCCTTCTAATACTGATAAAGGTCTATTCCAGTGAATGTGATTTGCTGGCAGCACAGGGCAGTTTCCCGTGCCTATTTTCCTTCTTTCCTTTTTTTTTCCTTTTTTTTTTCCCTGACTTCCCTTCTTTTCTGTTTGCTAAAGTCAGAGGTCAGAGGTGAAAAGGTGGGGCAAAGCACTGCTGATCAAAGGCTGCTCTGCTGGCTTGCTTCCTTGTCCTTCTTTTCTATTCCACCAAGGCCTTCCCTTAGATGTGGCTGACGTGGGCTGGCTGGCTAGCTGGCTAGTGAGCTGCTGCTGGGAAATACCAAGCCAGAACCGAGGAGCCTGAATCAAGCCTTGTGCCAGGTTTCTGAATAGATGAAAAGTAGAGCACAGTAAAGTACACAAAGAAGAAGATGAAAAAAAAAACAATTACAACACTGACTAAATAATAACAAGAAGTATGACGATAGCAACAACGACGAGACGAATACGGGCTCACTCCAAGGGCGATGTTGGTCCTATGACTGGAAATCTCGAAACGACACGACACGACAACAAAACAAAACACAAGACAACAACAGCCAAGTGACGAAGCCACAAAGCCACGAAGCGACGAAACAAGGCACGGGCCTAGACCTACTAGACCTAAGCAGACGGTTCCAGAACAACCAGGGAGAACAAAAAGAAGACGAAAAGAGCTTCCGTGCTTTCAGGCGTCGCAGTCCATCCACCATCCACCAACAACCATCTACCAACAGCTAGCTTCAAGGCGACCCGATGCTCACGTGCACAGGGCTGTAGTTGGATTCCTTCAATGCCTGTCATCACAACCACCCTTTGCTTTGTCTTTGTCGCTCAGCCCTTTTACCGGGTCATAGGCGGCATCCGGAAGACTTGCTCCTGCTGTGGCGTGGCGTCTGCACTGGCCTTGACATGCTGTAGAACAAGCACCCAAGCATCATGCCACAGGTGTCAACTTTCAAGCTGGTGTTGAGTCAGCTGTCTGCTGCCCTTTTCGCTGTGGCGGTGGTGTGATGTGATTTGTGTAGATGCATTGTCTGGCTGCAGGATAGTTGTCTCGCTCCGTGTACGCACGCTTTGTTCTCTGATGTGATTGATTCCCCCTCTCCCCCCGCCTCTGTTCCGTTTCACAGCGTGTCCAAGGTTTAAGCCAGGTGTACTCTTTTTTTCTTTTCCCATTTTCCTTTTTTCCTTCTCTTTCGTCTCTTTTGCAGACTTGTCATTTGCTGCTGTCTGTTGGAATTGAAGTTCACGCGCTGCCGTACTTGGATATCAGAGACACCAGCCAATCAATAAGCTCCATCCATTCCTACCCATCCCTATCCATCCATATCCATCCATATCCATCCCTTTGTTCCCTCAGCCAGCTTCACGTTCTTCCCTTGGGCACCTTTTCAGTGTTGTGTGTCTATCCATGCATTTGTCTGTCTGCCTGTCTGTCTGTCTGCCTGTCTGTCTGTCTGCCTGTCTGTCTGGCTTCCTCTAAAGCCAAACCCACCACACCCACCAAACCCCGACTTAGATACTCCCGAAGCTCTGGAGCGGGGCAACACAACCCAGCCCGACAGAACAGAGGAGACAACGCTTATGGAGGGGCGGGGCTGTCCACCACGTGACTCCACTTCCAATGAGCGAGGCTTCCGTTCTGCCGTGAAATCACCTTTTTTCCCCTTTTTTCCTTTTTTTCATAAATCTTTAACATTTAAGTCTTTTTTTTTTTCCTTTTGTGTCTGCCGACGCTCTTTGGAAGTGGCGATGGCATCACAAGCAACTGCTCTCTTTTTTTCTTCCCGGTTCAACAGGTGGTAGCAAGAGAAGGCACGAAGATCCTTTATCGTCATGTATCATGTGAATGCGTAACCTTTGGCAACTTCCCTTTTTTTTCTTGTTCTTTTTCGTTTCCCACAATAAAATAAATAAAAACTTAATCCAACAATATAATGCTCCGATATTTTAATGTTCTTGCTTTTACTGGTAGGTTCCATTTCAATCTTTAAGGCATCCAATTGCGTCCTGAAGCTGCAACCTTGGCTCTTGCTGAGAATGAGTAGTCAGCGGGCAAAATCGAACTACATAGATACATAGATACGTAGATACAAAGCTACAAGTGACAAGTGACAAGCTACAAGCTACAAGCTACAAGCTACATTGTTACATATGTACAGCCTTTTGCTCTCCCTCAACTTCTTCGTCCTCTCGTGATTCTTATTTTCTCACGCACAACCAATCCCAACGTTTATTGCCATTTTTTTTCTTTTCTTTTTCTTATTCATCTCACTCCCCCCCCAAACACATATTTGCCTTCCACCATAACAATGATCCGCGCTTCCGTTTCCAAGTCCGTCCTGCGTGCTGCCGCTGCTCCTAGAGCTTTCTCCGTATCGACCCGCGTCATGGCTGCCGGCGATGCTGGCTCTCCCCCCAAGACGGGTGGCCAAGGGTGAGTGACGATCCCGCTGCCGTTGACTGTGTTGTTTGCCTCACTGCTGAAGCCCAAGCCCAAGCCCAAGCACGACTGTGACTAACGCTATTCCTTTTCTTTTTTTCTTCCGTTGTTGCTAGTGATGCTTTCCAGCGCCGCGAGAAGGCCAACGAGGACTTCAGCATCCGCCAGCGCGAAACCGAGAAGCTGCTGGCCCTGAAGAAGAAGCTTCAGGAGCAGCAGGCCCACCTCCAGGAGCTTTCTGACCACATGTAAGAGCAAACGCCCTCCATCTTCCTTTTCTGTCCTCGTCGTCATTGGCTCTTCTTTGGCGCTGTGGGATCCACTGAAGCGCTCGATGGCCTGGCCTGGCCTGGCCTGACCTGGCCTGGCTGGCTGGCTGGCTGGCTGGCTGGCTGGCTGGCGGCTTGCTCTGTAGCTGAGGATGTGTCAATCCCCGTCTCAGCGCAAGCTTCCTGTTTGCACCTGCAAAATCTTGTTTTCTTCGCTACCCATGGCTAACAATCCCTTCTTACCTGTAGTGACGAGATGACCAAGGAGGAGAAGAAGTAGGAGGTTGCATGTAGCCTACACACACACACACACACACACACATAATGGCCATCGGAATTTATCCCAGCGCAATCACATGCAGTAATACAATAATCAAATATATACGCCATGACCACGACGTCGTCTAGCCCGACACGCTGTCGTGATGCCGTGATGGTTTTACCGCCCATGCTGAAAGTGCACCTGCCAAGACGATATAAAGTGAACAAGATATGGGGAGCTGGAGAAGAAGAAGAAGAAGAAGAAAAGAAAACAAGACTCGCTCATGTATGTGATCTGTCGCATACGCGTATTAACCATAGGTAAATAAAACAAGGAAGAAAAAGAAAACCAGGACAAACCCGCCTCTAAACACACACACGCACGCACACACACACACACACACACACACACATCTGATCCTCGTCCCGCATTGCTCTTTCTCCTCTGCCCCAGGAAACATCCGACACGGCCCGCAAAGTCCGAGTCCCCGCCTCCCTGCTTCCGGCTTCCTGCTTCCGGCTTACTTGCGTGGCATGTATGAGCGGTAGAAGCTCTCTGCCGCGTCGTTGTCCGACATGCCGTACTGGCTGCCCAGGTTTCCGCCGGCCTTTTGCGTTGCTGCAATCTTAGCCTGTAGCGCTGCAGCATTGGTATCGATCCATTGCAGCTGGCTGAGGTGGCCGTTGAGGACCCTGACGATTTGGCTGACCTAGAGAGTACAAGGCGCGGTCAGTAGACTGATAATGGTAGGGCAGGGCAAGCCTGGTGAAGCGTGAACAATAGCGGCCAGACACGCACAAGTGCTGGTGGCGAGAAAAGAAGGAAAAGAAAAGAAAAAAGAAAAAAAGAAAAAAAGAAAAACAAACTTACAGGGTCTTCGGGTCGGCTGCTCTTGCTGAGCGTCGACGAAATCTCGTTAATCTCGTCCACCATCTTGCCCAGATCACGGCTCTTCTCATCCAGCGTCTGCGACAGCTTCTCTGCCAGCTTGTACGTGCGCTCTCTCTCGTGATCCGGTCCGCTCAGTTGGTCGTTGGCACCGTACTGCCGCGCCACCATTTCCTTGACTTCGCCCTCGTACTTGTCAAGCCACGCCTCGAGCTCATCCTGCTGGCTTTCAACAGCCATCAGCTGCTTCTCAATTTCGTTGCTGGCTCGCTCGGCTTCAAACGTGTTGAGGTACAGCTTCTGGATCTTCTCGCCGTTGTCAACCAGCAGGCGATCCCAGTAGGCAACCTTGGTGGCCTGGTCTTTGAAGTCCTTTTGGTACTTGGTCAGGTCCGAGGCCCAACGCGTAATGATGTCGTCCATTGATTTGTTCTTGAGTCGGGGAAGTTGCGACGAGGGTCCAGCAGTCGAGGCACCCAGGGCATTGCCCGTTGTAGTTGTGGTGGCGGCTGTGTTAGTGTTGGTGGTGTTAGCGGCACCAAAGCCAGACGCAGGAGCGGCAGGAGTAGAGGGAGCGGCGGCGCCAAACATGGACTTGGCCGGAGCAGCCGAGGTGGTTGATGCGGTAGTGGTGGTAGCGGGAGTGGAATTAGTAGCAGGAGTTGTGGTAGTTCCAAGAGAGCCGAAAGATAGAGCAGGCTTGGCAGGTGCAGCGGCGCTGGTAGTGGTAGCAGTGTCTGCAGGCTTGGCGCCAAATAGACTCCCGCCAGTAGCAGCAGGAGTAGTGGCAGTGGCGGCGGTAGTAGTCGGAGTAGAATCGGCGGGTTTGCTACCGAATAGGTTGGTAGTAGGCGCAGGCGCAGCGGTGCTATTGGTGCTGGCAGCGGTGGCAGTGGTTGCAGTAGTGGCAGTTTCAGCAGGTTTGCTTCCGAAAAGATTGCCTGCAGCAGGAGCTGCAGCAGGGGCAGCAGCAGCAGCAGCGGGCTTTGCACCAAATAGACCTCCAGAAGCGGGAGGCGCAGTAGTGGCAGGAGTAGTAGTCGTAGCAGCCGATCCAAACAGCGTCGTAGTCGGTGCAGCAGCGGGCGTAGAGGAAGCAACGGTGCTGGTAAGGCCTAGAGATGAAGGGACAGCGGGTTTGTTGGCGGGGGGAGCACCCGCAGGAGTTGTCGAATTGGCACCAAACAAACCACCGGGCTTAGCGGGAGTAGCAAGGCCGGCTCCATGGCCAGCGCCCAGGCCAGTAGCAGGTTTGGCGGCTCCAGCACCGAACATTGGAGCAGAGGTAGTAGAAGCAGCAGGGGCAGCGGAAGCAGCAGGGGCAGCACCGCCAAATAGGTTACCACCAGCAGCCGGGGCAGAGAAAGCAGTCGTGGAGCCGCTGCCAAACAAGCCTCCAGAAGCAGGAGCAGAAGTGGTGGGAGTAGCAGACGCGGCTCCAGCACCAAAGAGACCGCCGCCCGACGGAGCAGCAGGCGTGTTGGACGCCGCAGCGCCAAAGAGACCGCCAGAGGCAGGTGCCGAAGTAGCAGGCGTCGAGGTAGAACCAGAGGTCGCAGCCGCGCCGAACAGACCGCCGTCTGACGACTTGGGACCACCAAAGAGGCCTCCTCCGCTGCCGGCTGCGGGAGTAGCAGGAGCCGCAGGCTTGCCAAAGGTAAAACCACCGCCACCAGAGGCGGCGGCTCCGCTACCAAACGTTGGCGCCGGCGTGGAAGAGCTGCTCGGGGCGGCAGAAGCGCCGAAGTTGAAGGACATTATGGTATATGGATGTGAGAGGCGACGTAAGTGTAGCGGCGATGGGACGTATCGATGGGGGGGGTTATCGTGATTCTAGGAGCGCAAGGCTGAAGGCAAAACAAGAAGCGTCGGCGCGTCGCAAGGCAAATGCTGGAATCGGTGGTCGTCGCCTGTTTTTATTTGAAGGGCAAAGAAAAAGAAAAGAAAAACAACAACAGAGCAACACCAGCGAGTGAATGGGTTCGCAAGCGTCAACTGATGGCGATGGCGTCGCCTTTGAAAGTAAATCAAAAGAAATAGAAGGAAATAAAAATAAAAAATAAAAAAATAAAATCTTCTGAACAGCAAATCTTTATTTTCTCTTCAAGGAAGGCCCAGAAGAAAAACAGCAACTGCTCTCTATTTTTTTTTTCTTCTATCTCGTTGCTTAGCTATAAGACCCGACTTGTATTTTTTCCACGGCAGCTTCCCAAATAGGCCCTTGCCGCCTCGCGTTCTCAAGCACCTCAAATGGCACGCCACATTTTCCGGGTCAAAATAAGCTCTAGCTAGACCGGCGTGTGGCGCATTAGTGTGGCTGAATATTGACAAGCAAGTCTCCCCACTACAGAACCCCCTGCTCAGAGCTCCTCCAGCAAGTTGCCAGAATCAACGACGACGTCAAGCCATAACACAATCTAATCTGCAGTCTCCCAACATTGTGACGCCTGTGCTGACTCTTTGGCACGCAGTAGCTTTTCTGTTTTTGTTTGTGGCGTCTAGACCTGTGCTATTGTCATTGCGTCTGCACCCTTGTGCTTGCTGTCCTGCGATTCTCTCGACCTTTGCTGTTCTTGCTCTCCTCCTACCGCCACTCTCTCCCCATCCTCGACGCCGTGCGCTCTGGGAGCACGTCAACTCACGAACGACGAGCTCTGCCTCTGTCCACCTATAGCGCCATCCTGGGAAGAACCACCGCCTAGCGCTTGTCCGGCCGTAGAACGCCATGGCTACTTCTCCAGAAACACACGATCCCGACAGGCTAGAGCCTCCTCCTCGCCCCGGCCAGGCTGATCCTGGTGCCCATGATCTAGGTATGCTTTGCACACACGCAGGCTAGACATGGCCCACGCCGCTAATCTTGTTTTCTTCCCTCAGGAGAGTCTTCCGCCGATGAATCGGAAGACTACTTTTCAGATGCCGTTTCCGACATGAACAGTCCTAGCCCCATCGCGTACACCGATGCCAAAACAAGACCCGAAGTCAACAACGAAACTACTACAAAAACGGCAGCTTCTATTGTTGATAACGTACAGGACGAAAGAAAATCCTGCGAAACGATCCATGCATCACGCTCAGCCGAGCCAGAGGAAGATACCGAGGGGGAAACCATTGTGGAAGCTAAGCCTGAGATCGAGACTGAGCTTGAAGTCAAAGCGACTGGCGACAAGGCCCAAGTAAAGACAGAAGCGAACCCCCAGGTCAGTCCAGGAGAAAGCTCCGAGAATATGGCAGAGGATGTACGGGAAGATGCGATGAACGAGAAGCCGGACGACAACCAAGACAAGAAGAAGACGACGGATGAGACGCCGGTCCACCCACCAGACACAATCGAGAACAGCGAGCCCCGAAATTCCGAGTCTAAAGGCAGCAAGCCGAAAGACGACGAACCCAAAGACGGTGAACTCACGGGTGACGAACCCACGGGCGACAACCCCCAAGACGACGGGTCCCAGGATACTGCTTTCCAAGACAGCCAATCCCGCAAGTCCCCCGAAATCTCGCTCCCTGGCGGTATGCCTATCCCCACAACTATCCTCGAGGAGTCATCTGGCCCAATTCCGCAGAGATCGTTCCATGTTGAACACACACACGCAACTGATGCTGCCCCAGACGTCGTGATACAACCCGATACAGACGACGAACAAGAGATCGCCGACAAATCTACACAGCTCCATCAAGAGGATCAGGGAGCTGCGGAAGAGGATGCCGCAGACTCAAAGCCAAAAGAAGAGGCCAGTGATTTCGCAGTGACAAATAACTTGGCTTTAGGTAATTTATACGAGGCTGTGATAATCTAATCATGCGCCAAACTAACTGACATTTTGGTGCAGAAGCTCCCAAGTCACCCTCACTTTCAGCACCAAGCTCTCCTCGACCAAGAAGAAGATCGCTGAGAAACCCGCAAGGTCCAGCAGGGTCCGCTGCTCTCGGTCCTCCCCTCGATGGTGATGACGACTTTGACGACGACTTTGGCGACTTTGATGATTTCGAGGAAGGCGGTGACGATGACGGGTTTGGGGATTTTGATGATGCTGCTTTCCAGGAGCCCATCGCTGTTCCCGTCGTACAACAGCCATCCGTACCACCACAGGCAGCTCCCGCGCCGCCGTCACTCCCTTTTGTAAGTGCCAGGCCACACTGTTCTATAAACCATTAGCCGGTTGTATTATCTTGCCCCAGCTAACACGCTCCCGCAGCCTGTACCTGATTTCGAAGGCCTTGATGAGGACGATATCCCCGAAGCACTTGACCCGTACATGAACATCCTCTTCCCCCCCGAAAATCTCGACGTCATTGATCTTCCACCACTCAACAAAGCAAACACTTCCTTTCTCACCCAACGCAGTGCCTCGCTGTGGTCACAATTGGTGGCGCCTCCTCCCTTGGCGCCGCCCGACTGGATCCGCTCCCGTATACGCAGGCTCTTCCTGGTGTCTCTCGGAGTGCCCGTCGACCTCGACGAAATTCTACCTGCATCGAAGCAAAAGAAACTGGTGCTTCCCTCTCTGCAAGTGCCCTCATCCAAGTCTCCCCGCACATCGACCGATAGTAGGTCCAAGAAGAACGGCGGCGATGGCGACGGCTCCTCTGCTTCACAGACCAACGGGACGTCCAAGGGCAGTGGCAGCGGTGGTGTCAGTCGAAGCGGGAGCAGCAGACGCCGCAAGGACGACAAGGGCCCGCCACAACTAGACTTGGTCTCAGCCAAGCAATTGTGCATGACGACAGAAGAAGCGCTGGCCGGCATGACACAGGGCGAGCTTGAGTCGCATTTGCAGAAGCTCAGGGCACTTAAAGGCACAGCAGAGCAAGCGCTGGGCTACTGGCAAAAGACGACCTCCGAGAAGATTAGCGAGCGGGATGCGCTAGAGGGCGTGATAGAGAACCTGGTAAAGCATGCTAGAAAGGTACGCAAGTGAAGTAAGCAAGTAAGGGATGCTGCCAAGAAGACGGCAGGCTTAGCGACGAGACAACGTATATATATATACAAGACCCAGCTTGACGTCATCGAGCCACGAAGCATCATGACATGATATTGAGTCCCCACTTGACTTGAGTGTTATGGAACAGCTGTGGTGGAATATGTGATTGAAATTCTTTCTCGTGAGATACACGCGCACGCGCACACGCACACGCAAAAGCGATTGAAAAAGAAAGAATTAAAAAAAAGAACGAAACAACATAAACCTCACGAGAAATACGCATGAATAAAAACAAGTCGTAACCATACCATCTTCAACGTTCTTTTTGTCTCTGCTTTTGCCGGTTTTTTTTTTTCCTGCCGTCCAAGAAGACAGAGACCACCGTTTTGAGATTCCTAATTTTCTTTTTATATATCTCTTCCTGTTCTCCCTGATCTCGGCGGTGCTTGTGCCTCTTCTCGTTTTCTCTCCTCTCGCCCTTGGCTTATCCCCTTCCCTTCTCTCTCGTCTCCTCCCCTCCTCCACTCGCGCCCTCCCTGTCCTCTTCTTGCTTCTGGTCCCCTCCCCTCCCCCAGGTCGTCTTGTTCTTCCTCGTTGTGAAATCAGGTCACTTCTCACGGACCTCAAACTCAAAGCGTAGAAAGGGAAAATGGAAAAAGGAAAAAGGAAAAAAAAAAAGATATTCAAGGGTACAGCTAAGACACACGAATAAAAAAAGAACGGTGAGATGGAAAAGAGAAGGAGACAGCAAAAAAAAAGAAGAAAGAAAAGAGTTATGAGCACACACAAACAACAGGTCCAGACCCCAAGTCTGGTTGATTTAGCTTTTTTTTGGGAAAAGAAATCAAAGAAGAAACACGTTGCGTTATTTCTGACTGGCCTCGTCAAAGAAACATTAGATACTTGGCGCGAGCCGTTCAGCTGGTGCTGGGAGCCAGAGTGACACCACTGCAGGTGAAAAAAAAAACAAAGACAAGAGAATGTTAGTAAAATGAATCAAGCCTTCTCGACAGAGCAAGCAACACACGCAGCAGGTGACGAGTCGGGTCGGGTGAGGATGGGTATAACTTACGCAGCAATGGTAGCCCAACCAATCAGACGCCAATGCTTCTCGATACGACGAGACAGAGCAACCTTCTCGCCAATGTTGGTGCAGGCAGGGCTGGTCAGGATCAGCTTAGCAGCATCGTTCTTGATGGCAGCGACCTTGGCACCCGTGGACGTGGAGCCGATGTTGACCATGATGACCTCGTTCTTGGCCAGCTTGGCAACCTTGGCCTGCTTGCCATCGGCAGTACGCACACCGAGCAGGCGGCGCAGCAGGAAGAAGTTGACCTCGATCTCGCTGTAAATCTCGGGTAGTCTGCCCTTGAGGCCCAGCACGAAACCAACCAAACGATCGGCACGGCACAGGGTAGGGTCGATGCGGGTACCGACACCAATCAGACCACCGGGAACG
The DNA here is from genome assembly GCA_017591655.1 of Thielaviopsis populi. Lineage (NCBI taxonomy): Eukaryota > Fungi > Ascomycota > Sordariomycetes > Microascales > Ceratocystidaceae > Thielaviopsis > Thielaviopsis populi. The sequence continues at coordinate 19,134 of JADILG010000338.1, forward strand.
GCGTACTTGAGATCGTTGGTTTCCGAGTTCAGCGACACGATACGGCTGAAAATGGGCGTGCACTTGAGGGCGCCCTTTTCGTCACGGGTGACGATACCAGGGCGGATCTCGATCTCGTCGTCCAGCTTGAGCACACCGTGCAGAATGGAACCACCGGCAACACCACCTTTTAGCTCGTCAATGCCGGCACCGGGCTTGTTGACATCGAACGAACGAATGACAATCATGTGCGGGTCCTGGGTGAAGTCTCTGGGAGGGATGGGGATGGTATTGACGATGGCCTCGTTGACGGCGTCAATGTTGAACTTGAGCTGGGCCGAGATGGGAATCACGGGCGACTTGCCAGCGACAGTGCCGCGGATGAACTTTTGGATTGACTCGTGGTGCTGCTTGGCAGCCTCTTCGCGCATCAGATCGACCTTGTTCTGAAGGATGATAATCTTGTCCAGCTTCATGATTTCAATGGCAGCCAGATGCTCCGAGGTCTGGGGCTGGGGGCAGGATTCGTTTCCGGCGATCAGCAGCAGGGCGGCGTCCATGACGGCGGCACCCGAAAGCATAGTGCTCATTAGAATGTCGTGACCAGGGCAATCGACGAATCTGTAGGGGGGGTTGCAAAGTTTTTTAGTTTTTTTTCGGACATGGTTAGCGTGATATCAATGGATAGTTGCGAGGATGCCGAAGGGAGAGAGAGAGAGAGTGGGAGAGGGTGGGAGAGAGTGAGAGAGAGAGAGAGAGAAAGAGAGAGAAAGAAAGATCTGGAGCGGGCTTGGTCTTACGAAACATGGCGGAACAGTCTGTAAGTACCTCCGCAGCCTTCGCGCTCGCAGGGAGGGTCGACCTCCTTGTCGCTCTTGTAACTGCGGTAGCAGCCTGGCCGGGGGCACTCGTCGTTGTCGCACTTGTAGATCTTGGCATTGGCGTAGCCCAGCTTGATGGTAATGTTACGGATCAGCTCGTTCTTGAAACGAACGGTCTGCACACCGGAGATGGCCTTGACCACGGTGGACTTTCCGTGAGCGACATGGCCAATGGTGCCGATGTTGATGGTTGCTTGCCGGGCAATAATCTCGGGCGTCAGGGGCGACAGCGTCTTCAGGTCGAGGTCCTTGGGCTCGGTCTGGGGAGGGAGGTAGGGCTTGGGCTCGGTCGAGGTGCCGGTAGCAGGATTGGTCTTCTTCAGTGCGGACTTGGGGGGCTGCTCGTCAGCGGATTCGTGGTCGGACTCCACATCGACGTTGTTGTCGACATGCTCGTCGATCTTGGGCTCTTCGACGGAGGACATTGTGATGACCAGTTTGTGATGGTTGGTTGATTGGGGGGGGGGGGGGGGGGCGGCTGCGGTCGATCCGGTTCGCGTCGTCGGCGAGGG
>JADILG010000339.1:0-23419 GCA_017591655.1 Thielaviopsis populi
GGGGGGGGGGTTATAAGACGTGAGATCAGAGGGGCCGCGGCTGAAGCCTATGCAAAGGACGATGAGGTAAGGCATAGCTGTGAGGCCAGCCAGCGGACTGGGGCCGGGGCGGGCTGGCGTGTGTGTGTGTGTGTGTGTGTGTGAGAGAGAGAGAGAGAGAGAGAGAGAGAAAGAGAGGGAGAGAGTGTGCGTAGTTTCGCCGGCCGGCGGCCCGCCTTGCAGCTCACTCGTTTACAATGCAGCGAGCCGCAACAACGCTAATGTCATCGAGCTTTCCTGTTGTCCCGGAGGGTTAGCATGCCATCGATCTTTCTGTGCAGGTCTTTTTTTTTTTTAAAAAAAATAAAATTAAACGTACCGCCTTCGCTGGCTAGGCCCATCTCAATAGCGCGCTCCATGAACGGGCTCTCGGCAAAGGGATCTGTCGCAACTGCTTTGGCGGCCGCCAGCAGGGCCTCGGCGGCATAGGCCATGCGGGTACAGGCCTGCTGTTCGCCGGCCTTGTTGGCTTCCCAGCGCTCGAGACTGTGGGTGACGACGTCGACAATCTCGTGTTCCCAGAGGTTGTCGATGACGCCGTCGGTCATGGCTAGCACGACGTCGCCGGCCTGCACGTCGATGGCGTTGGATTTGGCGTTCTGCGCTGGCGTGTCTGGGCTGTTGGTGCCGAGCTGGCGCGGGCAGCCGAACCAGTGCCACTCCTCGACCGACTTGAAAAGCACCTCGTGTGTGCTCGGCCGCACAATCAGCACTTCGCAGTCGCCCAGGTTAGTCACGTGCACAACAGGCTGTGGGGCGCTGGTTTCCGAGGCGAGGCGGAAGTGCAGCTGTGCGCCGCTGGCAGTGGTGGTGCCGTTGCATTCGTTGGGGCCAGCAGTGGCGGCGAGAGTGCGCTCGTAAGCCTCCTGGAGATACTGGACGCAGTCGGGCTGATAGCCCGGCTGGGTTCTGGGGCCGGCGGAAAGAGCGTCGGCGTGGCGCAGGGAGTCTTTCTCCATGGCGGCCACCCAGTAGTGTAGTATAAGACGAGACCAGAGACTGAGACGGGTCAGTATGGATACAGAGTGGAGGCGATCGGTCATGGCGGTGGACGGCCAGACGTGGAGACTCACCCTGCATGGCCCCGGGGCCGCTTGGACCAAACGCCTACGCCATCATTGGCGCAAATGAAGTAGTCGCTTGCATAGACAGCATCATCGCCGTTAGTCAGGCCCCGAATAAACTGGCCGTTGACTTTGGGCCGGCGGTGGGTGCTCAGCGGATCGGAAAAGCTGCCGGACGGCGGAGACAGGAAGGGCGGGGGAAATGGCCGCGGCTGTCTCTTGGCAAACAGGCCAATGCCGGTCTCGAAGCGAAAGGGCAGTTTTGGGAGTGTTGATGAGGGGCCATTGTCGGCGGCGATGGGAGAGGCGGAGGCAGAGGCAGAGGTGGAGGAGGCAGGTGGCTCTGGCTGCGTCGACGACGAGAGAAGCCGGGGGTGGATCGGGGTTCGGTGGAGCAGGGACCTGGGTTCACGACAGAGTCTGCATGGGATAGGAGACAGCTTGTTCATTTCCGTGGCGTCGACGGGGCAGCACGGGAGGGCGCGGGGTGCGGGTGCGGGTGCGGATATGGGTATATCAGAAAACAGAAATCAAAGAGGTGTACGCCGTCTTCATGCGCCGCAAAGTCAAGCACGAGCAAATCTCCGGTGATGGATTGATGAAGCGGATATTGCCGACCTCAAGGTTCACGACGAGCGACTGTCTTGAGTTGTGAAAATCTTCCCCGCATAGAGACGCACAGAGAGAGAGAGAAAGAAGGAGATAAAAAAAAGAAAGATAAAGAGAGATAAACAGAGATGAAAAGAAGTAAATCTTCCTGTTGGGCGGCGTCGAAATGGCTTCAGCGTGTCGCTTGCAAGTTCATCAAGGCGGAATCGCCGATTGCAAGCCAAAGTTTGAAGGCTTCAAGATAGCGCCACTTTTCCTGGGTTGGTGATGATGGAAGAGGCACGTGACCTGGCACTGGACCTTGGGGGTACTTGTGGCTTTGGGGTTTGGCTCTGCACGCTCTGGGCTGGGCGCCAGATGTTGTGCTATTCTGGTGGCTCATCATACTTCATAGAGCTACAAAGACAGCTTCTCACGTCCTTGGAACATTGGCTTGACGTGTGCAGTGATTCTGGCCTGTGCTCATGTTGATGTCATCGTATCGTGAATTGCGGGCTGGGATATGCCGTCTGTACCCTAGCTAACCCTAGTGCGGAAGCGGAATGCCGTATTTCCGTCACCGACCCCTCCCCATCCCAGTGCAAGGGCGGCAACGCAAGCTCTACTTCCGAGTGCTGATGCCAAATCAGGCGAACCCTGAGCGGGCTTGGGTGTCTGGCGGGACCTGATAGCGGCGCCTCTCTTGCGGGGGGGAGGTGACTGTGAATCACGAGACAGCGCCGATGACGACGTGTATGTCCTTGGCAGTACTATGCATGGATCGAGACATGTGCCGTCGACATGAGTCTGTACACATGTCCATACATGCTCATACATGTGTTATCGAGACACGCTAGAAACTCCTTCGTCTCCGTCTCCGTCTCCTCTCCCCGTTGACCGCCGACCGGCCGATCACCACAGCTTCAATCCTGCTCATGCTCCTGCTCCTGCTCCTACTCCTACTCCTTCCGCTACCGAGCTCCCCGGCCTCGAAAATGGAATGTTGCGGTGAAAGCAAAGCTCGGCCAAGGAGAAGGGAGCGAGAGCAAGGGACACTTGCTATACCGACGACGGCAACGCTACAATACAAAACATAAATGCCCCCAAGGCCAGCTTTGAGTATGCAAGGACATACGTGCATATACAAGACGCATAAGCAATAAGCTTTGACAAAGCCGCTGGCTTTTGAGACACAGGCAGAACTGGCCGGCTCACCCACCCGGGAGGGCGTTTTTTTTTTTTTTTTTTTTTTTTTTTGTTTTTTTTTGGTTTTTTTTTTTTTTTTTTTTTTTTTTTTTTTTGGGGGGGGGGGGGGGGGGCACACACAGGCGCTGGGCCCAGACCAAAGCAGCAACAGGACGATACGAACTCGGTGGCTTCTCGTGATGTCACTTGGCGTAAGCGTTATAGGGGGATGGGGCGCTTGGGTCAATGAGCAGTAATAATAGCAAGGGAATTAAGAGGGCGGCAGAAGATTAGACTAGAGGCATGTGTGTGGTATGTGTTGTGTACATGTGGGCACACAGAAACATGAGCAGTAATAAGTAATAAGGCGGCAAGGTCTTGGCTGGCTCGGCGTTAAGACGCATCATGGCCAAAGTCCACCGAATATGGCCACCCTGTGTCCCAGAGTGCAGAGCCTAGGGTTTACCCGCCAGACGCGGCTGAAACCGGCGAGCAGGGACGAGGGGGAGGGAGAGAGAGAGAAACAGAAGATAGAGTGGGAGACATGTTGTGCTGTAGTTGGTGGTAGGGTCAGGCTGGGCCAGGCGGTTGGGTGACAGGGTTATTATTGAGTTATTGATGACTGGTGAGGTCGAAAGGGACAAGACACAGCAGAGCAGAGGCTATAGTAGCGGTGGTAAGAAACAGGGAGGTGTCTCTTTGGGTATTTTCTAGACATTTTCTGGACATTTTTCTACCGCCATTTTTTTTCTTTCTTTTTTTTCTTTTCCTTTTTTCTTTGTCCCCAGCTGTACATACATACACACACACTCTCTCTGCCTCTCCCTCTCCCTCTCTGGCTGGTGATGGCAAAGACAAAGAAGAAGAGCCTAAAGCCAGAAGAAGTGCTGCTAAGATTTAGCTTTGCCGTGTTGTCGTCACAGTGAGGAGAGTATTGTGATATTACGTACTTTATTGTTTTATTGTTTTTATTGCTTTATTATTCCTTTTAAATCTTTTTCTAAATGCTTCAAAATTATTTCTCTTTTTTTTCCCTCCCGTCGTCCAAGCGCCCTCCCTATCTTCCACCGTCTCGTGTCGTCACTCTTCATTCCTCCCCTTCCGGAAGCAAAGCACACTCTCATCTTCTCATCTTCTCATCTTCTCATCTTTAGGCCCGTCTTGGCTAAATGGCAATAGAATAGCTAGTCCAACTGGCGCGCCCTCTTTTCATCCATGTCCATGTACTCGCACACAGCTGCTTCGACCTCTGGACCGGACTAGAATCCCAAGACTTCTATTCTAGGCTGGGGACCAGGCTAACCCAACTTCAAGGTTACAAGGCCGACCGAGTTCAGCTCTCAAGAGCATCCGGAACAAACAACCAGACAATCCTACTGTTGCGGTACAGCCTCTTTATTTTTTTTATTCTGTAGTTTTTCTCGTTTCTTCAAGGTGCATATATAAAGAAGCTAGAGCTTCTGGTCTGTTGTCCTTCTACAATGCTGCCGCCTCTGCACATCACCCTCCCTGCCTCAGCGTCTGCATCTGCGTCTGCGTCTGCGTCTGCGTCTGCGTCAGCCTTCTCCTCTCCTCATACATTCTACATACTGCATACAGCTCGCTGCCCGTCAACCCTTAAGCGCCAGCCCTGTCTTGTCTTGTCTCCGCCAAAAGTTTCATGTTTCCCTTTGCGCATTCCGTTGTTACTTTGGCTTTCTCGTTCCAGCTTTCGGGACGAAACAAAGCAGCATAGCAGGGGAAACATTTCAGGTGGCCACCCCAACTCAGGTATATATGCATATACAGGCACAGAAATAATAACAACGACGCACGCATCTGGTCTGCGTCATAAGCCAGCTGGCATATTGCTCTTTTTTCTCTCTCTTTTTTTTTTCTCTTTTTTTTTCTCTTTTTTTTTCTTTTTTTTTTTCTCTTTTTTTTTCTCTTTTTTTTTCTCTTTTTTTTTCTCTCTATATTCATATCCAACTCATCTGCCCTTGCTTCTCTTCTTCCATAGCGCCTTATCCATGTCCTATCAATCACCAAGTATTACATCTAGTCTTGAATACACGCATCATCTCTCTAATATCTGCCGCTTATAAACATGTGCTTTATTATAAAGTCGGAATACACAACATTGTAGATAGTGAGCAACCATAAAAAGAAATTTGGAAAGGAAAGGAAAAAGGACATGCATTATATATCCCAATCTCGCCAACGTCCAGTACTGTATACAGAAAACAAGAAAAAAGACAAGAGGTACGTACGTAGGATCATACACCCAGCTTGCTTGATATACGCGCAATAAAATCACTGCCAAACCAACACGAGGAGACAAACGCCTAGCAAAAAAAATAAAGGGGGGAAAAGAACAAGAGAGACAAGATAAAGACAAAAAGAACAATGAGACTCACTGAACACCACACCACCACCTCAGGGCTAATCGAAACTAAAGCAGAATCAACTCCAGCATCCAAGACAAACAGGCACACATAGACAACACCACATTACTCTCAACAGCCAATGTGGACAGGCGGTATGTGCTGCGGCATCTGCTCGCCATGGTAGCTCTCCAAAAACCGCTCTCTGCGCGAAAAGTCCAACTGCAGCGCATCTGCGCGGTCCAAGGCGCCCATCTGCGAGTAGATCTTGATCAGAGTGTCGACCATGTACATGGTAGAGCTGCTCAGCTCACCCCATAACGTTGTCGACAAGGCGACGGCCTTCTCCATGGTCTCGGCTGCGACGTCGACCATGCCGCACTCCAGCTCAATGTTGGCCAAGAGGTCCAGGTATACAACGCGTGCAGAACGGCTATTGTTGAGAGGGGCAGCAGGGGTCTGCAGCAAGACTGTCCGAGCCTCCTCGGGATAATTGTCCTTGATCAGTGACCGGGCAATCTGATGGCACACGTTCTTTTGCAGGATAATGTTGTTGTAGTCCTGGATCGGGGATGACCTTGACTCCTGCAGCATCTGGCGCAGTGTGGCACGGGTAGCTGGTGATGAACCAAACGATAACCGTTCAATCTCACTCTGGAACATGAAAAAGTCAACGTACATGGCTGTCGAGTTGTTGGCCCATGCTTTGATCTGGTCTGACAAGAAACGCATGAGCACCATGCTCTGACCCACATCATTGTATATGAATGCTGTTGCGATGGTACCCCAAACCCGGTTGAGTGGACTATGGGCACCCACGCAGTAGGGAGACAGTTCTCGGACATAGCGCCATAGCATCTCGCCAAGATCACGTCCATGTCCCTCCTTTTCAGTGCGTAGTCCGGTCAGGAGAAGCATGGCCATTAAGCGGGGATCGTCCATGACCATGACGTTCTTCAGAGTAGCAAAGGCAATATTGAATGATCGCGTAGCTTTGGGTATGTCTCGGCTGGTACGTAGCGTCTGAAGACCTTGCAAGAAATGGTTGTAAAAGTCGCTGATAAGAGTGACTGACGCACCAGTAGGATCTCCTTTGGTCTCTGTCGTCTCATTGAATGGAGTATACGACTTCATCCAGTAATTCCACGCCCCAGACTGCACCTTTCCGTTCATCCAAACGCCAAGGTTGCACAGAATTTGTTCGGGCACGTGTAGAGAGTCGGGCGCGCGCAATGTGAATTGTGGCGACTCTCGAACCGGAGTCGGAGTGTAAATTCGCACATACTGCGGGACATCCTGCTCAACTGCCGGTTCTTTTTCTTGCACTCTTCTCTTGCGTGATCGACGTTGCGACTTGAGGATACCCTTCTTCTTGGCGTGGCGGAAGATTTGGGTAAGTTCAAACTGTTTTCCGTGAATCATGACAGCAGACGGTTTGCCCTCGGCATCACGGCGGGTGACTTGTTGGATGATAGCCTGGACTTCGTTTTCGCGCAAGTTCTTCTTGAGATTCCACTTTTTGATTTTGATCTTGTACATTTTTTCCCTATGGTACATGTTAGTAGCTGTGGTTGTTTCAAGGTATACACCCCCATCTCACACACGGGGAAAATGATTCAACTTACGTAGCACAGAATGCGTAGTCTCGTGCCATGATATCCATGACCTCCTTCAAGGGCTTGTCCTCCTCAATATAGAGCCGTGTTATGCAATCTCGGTATTGAATCCAGTCGGCGGGAGTAGCCCACGACTTTGTGCCACCGGCAGAAACGGGGGATAGTGCCGGCTGGTTGTTGCTCGATACTCCGGAAGAAGGGCGTTCGTCGTATTGTTGGGAGAGGGGCTGGTCGTTCAATCCTGGTACAGGAGGGGCCTTGGAATATGAAAGTGACACAGCCGGAAGGCGGGCCTGCGACCATAGAGGGGGAGACTGTGAGGGGAAGTTGTGTTGGGATTGGGATTGGTACTGGTGAGGTGACCCCTGGATAGAAGAAGATGGAGCAGAAAGGGGGCTATGGGAGACTCCGGCACTATTGCCAATAGAGACTTCATCGTCGAGGACTTCGGAAATTCGCACAAATGGCGAGACAGTCCCAGTAGCAGGATGAATGGGAACCCAGACGGGCAGATGAGTGGGCTGTTGTTGCTGGTTGTTCATGATACCATTGTCGTTGGACCACATCTTTGCGGCGCTGTTCATGTCAGAAACATTGGACCATGTCTTTGCAGCATTGTTCATGTCCAGTGACGCAGGCCAGTTTTTCGGGACATCGTCGATCTCTGAAATGCTGGACCACATGCGAGGGCCCTCGTTGATGTCGGATGTGGGCGTCATCTGTTGCGGCTGCTGGCTCGTATAGACGGGCATTGGAAGCTGTGTGTCTATGGGAACGGGTAAAGTCGACTGGGGTTGGGGGATGGTGGGGAGCTGGACACTGTAAAGAGGCTGAGTCTGGGGCAAAGTCTGAGACAAAGACTGCGGCAGCGGCTGTTGATGCGGGTTCTGTTGTGGTTGATGTGTTTGATGCTGCGGCTGTGACTGCGGCTGCATCTGCGGCTGCGGCTGCGGGTTCGGATTCGGGTGTGACTGCGACTGCGGTTGTATCGAGTATGGGTCGGGTAAGACAGCAGATCCAGTAGTTTGGTAATGGGTGTTTGGCGAAACCTGATCTGGTGAGTGGTTTGCAAAGGCCAAAGGGTCAATCATGTTGGAAAGGATAGGGAGCGTGGTCGGGATGGTGCGGTCGGGAGGTACGGTTGTGGCCATGATGCCTCCGTGGGCAGACGAGGTGGTGGCTACACCATAGTCGGTGGCATCCCACGATTCGGGATCGAAAACCTGGAGGTTCATATCGGAGCCGTCCTGGCGGTCGGATGCATAGCGCATAGCAGAGGGGTTGTATTGCTGTTCATTTAGGTGAATGCCGTTCATGGTGGCACCAGTCAGCGGGTACGGCAGGGGCAGTGCTTTCGACAGTGAAATTGCGGGCATAACGGGTCGAGCGGGCGATGGGCGGGTGCGTGCGTGCGTGCGGGTATGTGCGGGTGTGTGCGGGTACGTGCTGGCAGCAAGGCGGTGGGCGGGCGGGTCTTGCTCCAGACAGACCTGAGTTGGGAGAAGAGCAAACGCGGCGCAATTCGGCTCGAGCGTTGTGTTGACAGCGGCACAGTGAGTGAGTGGCTGAGTGGCTGAGTGGATGAGTGAGGGCGTTCGTGTTTTTGGGGGGGGGGGGGGGGGATGGAAGCAAAAGAGATGAATTATGAGGCCTCAACGAGACATCAGGCGATTAAGGAGTAAATAAATTGACTTGGGTGTGCGAAATATGTGTCAAGTGGTTGCGAGTGTAAAAAAAACAAAAAGAGGGAAATAGAATTAAGGAAAAAGAAACAAGAAACAAGAAAAGGCCAAGCAAAGACAGATTCAGGAGAAAGTCGAGTTGAGAAAGAGAGAGAAGAAAGAACAAGCTGAGTTATACGAAATCGGCTCGGCAAAGGACAGGCGTTGCTTGGACTGTGCGGGACACTGTTGGTTGTACTGTGCTGTACTGTAGCTACTATAACTACAACTGCAACTGCAACTGCAACTGTAACTGTAACTGTAACTGCAACTGTAGCTCTATTGGACTGGAGAAAAGAGAAGAAACTGCGAGTAACAAGAAAGCAGGCTTGGCAACTGTGCTGACGACTCAAGTTCATTCATCTATTCATAGGCGGGCGGGCAGGCAGGCAGGAAGTGAAGTGGGGAGGGGGGATTAGGGAAAGGGAAGGCGAAAGTGAAAGGGAAAGAAGGAGAACAGCGTCCAAGGTGAGAAAGGTCCTACCAGGGGCTGAAGAAAAAAAAAAAGGTGATGAGGCTGTAGCATGAGTGTATGTGTGTGTGTCTTGAGAAAGAGGGAAATTTTAGAAAAAGAGAAAGAAAAAAAGAAGAAAAAAGAAGAAAACAACGGGAAGAGCAAGAGCAGCGTTGGTATCAAAAGCAACATCCCGGAGTGGATGGAGCTCCTACTGCTTTCCGCAGCTTATTGATGCTACGCTAACTACAAATGTGCATTGCATATATGTCTGCTACAATCAAGTCTCCGCCATGAATGCCAGGGCATAGATAGACAAGGCATTATATAGATAAACGCAGCAACTTCAAATAAGGTAACAGCACACAACAAGAGAAGGAGACAAATGTGAAAATGCAGTTATGGGGAAAGAACCTACGCACACATACATTGCGAAGAAATAGCGGAGAGAATCTACAAAAGAAAACAACCGGAAAATCGGGGCGGGCTTGTTCTAGGGCAGGAACAAACGGAAGGCGAGGGACATTCCTTCGTTTGTGACAAACGATGTGGGCCGCCTTCTTCTCCAGTCGGTCAACATTGGCTGTTTTCTCCTCGCATCTTGCACCGGCTGCCAGCTTGCTTGCTACCTACATTGGCTCTGCTTGTGTGGTATATCCATCTTCTCATATGGTGCCATCACTTTCCTGTCATCTTTCATTCCCAAGTATTTCCTCTCTTTTGGGGTCAACGTACCCTCTCAGAAAGGGAAGAGCCTATTCCAGGGATGGTTCGAGGATCTGGGAGATCACTGAGATCAGAGAGAGTAATTGCTCTTTATAGAGCAAAAGTTAGTCTCGACAGTGGATCCCTTCTGTGGTTTTGCTTCCTTCTTCCTGACAGGCCCAGGACGATAGCACGTGAACAAAAAAAACAAAACGGTAGACTGGATTTAGGATTTGGATGAAGAAAGATACGACAAATGAGGAAGTGACATTTTTGGATAGGCAAGAGCGTCTGCAGAAACCGTCGGCAGTTGAGACGAGAGGTAATTGCTGTGCGGGTTCGAGAAAAGGCCTCAGGCAAAAGAGATTGAGAAGGTCGGGTTTTCATTCAATTTAGCCTTATTTCAAAGCAACAGTCCGAGTATGAGGCCAGATTGGGGGGGGGGTTGTTTTCCTTCATCTTGTTCTTTCTAGTAGCGCCCTATTTCCAGTAGCCCTTTTTTGGGTATCTCTGGTCTTCCCTTTTTTTTTCACGCCATTTTCTATCTCTGACTTTCGAGTCTTTCGAGTCTATCAAGGGAAGTGGAAATGACAGAGGAAGGAAGGGGGAAAAAGAGGAAGTTGCCATCTACAGAAGGCAAGAGCAACAATATCATAAGCAAAAAGAAAAATGGCATGTACGTACCTACATGTAAGCACACAGTGTGAATAGGTGGAGTCGTGTAAGCCCATACCTGTTATGTGTTGTTAATGTCACCCCACTTGGTTTTGGTTGGCCTTCCAGTTCAGCCAAGAGAGGCATCCAGGCTGTAGTGTGGCAAACAAGATGCAGGCCAGAAGATCTGGAAAGCCATAAATCAAGAATAAACTATAAACTATAAAGAAGATAAAACATAAGCCCCTCCTGGGCCCCCCCTCTCCCCCTCCTTTCCCCTCTTCCTGCAGCGCCTGGGCCAACGCCTAACAGAACCTAGCAGAGCTGACAGGCAGGACTGAAATGTAGGGCGAAGAAATGCCAGCTTTAATAAGCCATGATAGAACGGCCTCTGGTGGTCGGTGGTATCTAGGCTTTAGGTTTTGGGACGTAGAGCCGAAAAAAAGAGAGAGAAAGAAAGAAAAAGAGAAAAAAGATAGAGAAAAAGAAAAAAAAAGAAAAAAAAATAGAAAAAAAAAAGGATAAGGGTTGAATTAAAATGTGGACCGGAGCAACAAGCCCAATTTGGTCACAAGGGTCTCATCATCATCATCATCATCAATGCTTAGGGTCTAGGGCTGGCTAATCGACTACTCGCTCCGTTTAAGCCCTAGCTCGCTACAAAGCTTTGACCTTGGTCTTGTAAATAAAATCAAGGCCACTCGTTCGTACCCAAGCCCATGGCTGTTTGTTTCTCGTACATACACGCACATGTACACACACGCACGCACGCCTTTCTCGTTCCTAGTTTTTTTTTTTTTTTTTTTTTTTTTTTTTTTTTTTTTTTTTTTTTTTTTTTTTTTTTCGCTCCTGCGTCTCGAGGCGTCCTCCTATTGGCTTGATTGATTCTTCTGAAGGTGTCCTCTCTCGAGTTCGTGGCGGCTTCATAATCCCCCCCACCCCCCCTAGGCCAATGAATGTGTGCCGGCACGCCTTTTTCAGGTATTTAAGTTGTTTGGCTGTCACGAAACAAAGCCGTGTTTCGTGCTTGGTGATGAGACGCACTGGCCGTGTTTCGCATGGGAGACAAGAAATGCTGTCGTCGGCTTGGGTTGTCAGGTGTGCAGTGGGTCACATCGTAGGGTTAGGGTTGATATTGGGGAGAAGAGGGCTCCAAGTGAGACCTACGCAGCTCTGTACTGCACCTGGGACGTGATTGAGCTGGCGTCTGGCCGATGATGTATTGGCTGGTTGCTCTGCCAGAAAGCATCCCTTGCCTCCTTTATATTGGAGGTTGAGGGGGTGGGAGAGGGGGTGGCGAGAGAGAGAGAGAGAGAAAGAAAGAGAGAGAGAAAGAGAGAGAGAGAGAGGGTAGCGTCCAGTTTCTTGGTTTGTTTGTTTCTTTCGTTCTGTTATGCTTCGGCTCGCTTGGACGAGTCTGCAGTTGTCAAGCTGCGCTTCTGTCTCTCGCTAGCAGAAGAGCAGCAAGGCAGGCAGAGGGGGGGGGGAGGGGCTGTGAGTGTGTGTGAGTGTGTGAGTGTGCATGTGAGTACAAAGATATAATACAGTCAAGACACAGGTTACAGAGGCAGAGGCAGAGGCAGAGGCAGAGGCAGAGGCAGAGGCAGAGGCAGAGGCAGAGGCACGGCACAAATCAAATGCAAGACGGAATTCAGAGCCTTGGATGTATGTGGGTGGTGGCCTGGCTGGCAATATCCTCGCCGGCAGACAGAAACAGACGACCAGCAGCAGCAGCACAGTATTGTTGGTCCTGTTCTGGTCCGTGGTCTCTTTGCTATGTAGCATGCGTTTGGGATGGGTGTAATTGTGATGTGGTGTATGCATATGCATGCTCTGCACTGAAATGCAGCGTTATATTCATAGCGTTGGTTCTTCGACAAGGTTCTATCGCATGTGAGGTGATGACGACAATGGGTCGAGTGAGCAGCAGTGGACAGGGCGACTGGATTGCCGGTCCATTCCAGCGGGTCTCCCTAAAGGGACTTTCTTTTTTTTTCTTCTTCTTTTTCGTTTGTTTCCTGCTAGTTTCATAGGTGTTCTTAGTGATAATGACGGGAGACTATTGGCGAGGGAAGAATGGGATACCCCGAAAGGAGTCATGTAGTAGTAGTACAGGCGGCTCATTATGTGCGAGGAGAGAGGGGGCGGGGGTGCTTGTTTGTGGTGGCGATGGCTCGGAAATGTCTGTTGGTTGTCAGAGGCTACGGGCCACGGCTGCAAGGGTTGTGTGAGTTCTGTGAGCTGGTCAAAGACGGCCGGGACAGCTAAGAAGGCCTTGGAGGAATCAAAAGGAACAGGGGGAGGCGACAGGATGGATGGAGATGGAGGGGGCCACAAGGAGAGGAGGCCCATGGTGATACGCCTCGTCTCAGAATGATGAATAATTGGTGGGTTGGGCAGAAGAGGGGAGAAGGAGTTGAATAAAGGACGGGAAAAAGAAAGTACGCAGGGCGGGCTGAGAAGAAGGCAAATGGACGAGCTGGAGTTGTGGTTGAATGACGAGAAGAAATGGGGGCCAGGCCCAGGGTGAAGATATGATATTTGAGTAGTGTTCATTCTTGACGACGAGGCGTCGTGTGGATGAAGGTACCGGTGGGTAGAAAGCCAAGGCCACACCACACGCCAAGGGCATGGCGAGTTCTTTTTTTAGCAAGTGGGAGACAAGGGACGAGGGGGGGGGGGAGAGAGGATAAGAAAGAGGATGAGAGGATGAGAGGATGAGAGAGAGAGTGTGTGTGTGGGAAAGAAAGAGAGTCGGAGAGAAGGAGAGAAAAAGACAAATACCATCCATCAGGGTGTGTGTGTGTGAGAGGGTACAGAGATGGACAAAGCGAGGATACTTTTCAGAGTACAAGTACAGGTACAACTGAAATTCAGAAAAAGAATAAAAAGGAAAAGAAATAAAAAGAAATAAAAAAGAAATAAAAAAGAAATAAACCCCCCCCCCCCATTAAATCGCTAACAAAACCTCCATTATCGACCCGCTGTCTCCCTTGTTACGGCACGGCATTGGATTTCTGCTTGCCTTGTTTCTGCTTGCCTTGTTTCTGCTTGCTCCTCGTCTTCTTCAACCTTCTTTCTCTTCTCTTCTCTTCTTTTTCTTTCTCTCTCTTTTTATCACCGCTTTTATCTGTCTCCCTCTTCTTTTCTTTCCTTGGTTGATCCTCGGCCTTCTTGTTTGTGTGCTCTCCTCTTTATTGTCTTGTGCGCTGTCTTGTGTTTCTCGGTCTCCTCCATAACATTTTACTTGTCTTTGTCTGTCTGGTCTTGCTTCCTTTATTTCTCTTTTGTTTTTCTCTTCTTGTCCTCTTCGCTCTTCTGTCCTTGGTTCCAGCTTCACAGGCCTGGCTTCTCCTCGGACTTCTTCTTGGTCCTCCTCCATCCGTCTCCTCTGCGTCTCCTCTGCGTCTCATCTGCGTCTGCATCTCCTCCGCATCTGGTCTGCCTCTGCCTCTGCCTCTGCCTCTGCCATCACCAACCCAACCCTCGAGATGCCGCGTCTTGCTATGAACATCTAACGACGACAAACATCGACTCTAGCTAGCCTTGGTGAATCCGTCGTCTTTGTTCTTGTATTCGTCTTCTTTTCTTTATGAGCAGGATCTTATCGGCTGGCCGCTTTTCTTTTCTCTATTTGTCCTTGTTCTATTCAGCATCATCATCATCATCATCGTCATCGTCATCGTCATCGTCATCGTAATCCTCGCACTACACCATACAAACCACCTCTTCAACCACAACACGCCCTCTCCCTTCCTTGTGACATCCCAGAATCACGTCCCAACTGCAACATGCACCTCGGCAAAACCCTCCTCGCTGCCACCGCCGCAGCCCTCCTCCCAACTACCCATGCCATCAGCGAACTCCACACCGTCGGCTTCTCCACCTGCAGCGCTCCCGACGCCGCTGTCACTGTCAATGACGTCGACATCAGCTTCGACAAAGACAAAGGCACACTCACCTACGACGTCAGCGCCACTAGCACCAAGCAACAGAACGTCACTGCAAAGCTGCTCGTCACCGTCTACGGCCGCGACGTCTACTCCAACACTTTCAACCCGTGTGATGAAGCCAGCTATGTCGAGCAGCTGTGCCCCGTGCCCGACGGCGACTTCACTGCCAAGGGCTCTCAGAATGTGCCCCAGAGCTTTGTCAACCTGATTCCGGATATCGCCTTCCAGATCCCAGATATTGCTGCTGTCGCCCGCCTAGAGCTCACTGCTGCTTCAAACGAGATGGCCGCCTGCATCCAGTCCCAAGTCACCAACGGCAAGACCACCAACCTGGCCGCCGTGTCCTGGGCTGCTACTGGCATTGCCGGAGCCGCCCTCATCGTATCCGGAATCTCTGCCTTGAGCTCCAGCGTCGCTGCCGGCGGCACCGCTGTCGGCACCTCGGCGCCATCCCCGTCGTTCGTGCAGGTCGTCGGCTGGATGCAGGGCATGGCCATGAATGGCATGCTGTCCGTCAACTACCCACCCATCTACCGCAGCTTCACCCAGAACTTTGCCTTTACCACCGGCTTGGTTAGCTGGGATAAACTGCAGATTGCCATTGATGACTTTCGCGATCGCACTGGCGGCAATCTGACTGCCGACAGCCTGCAGACCCTGCGCAACACCACCCTTGTCTTTGCAGACGGCACTCGCCAGGAAGCACAGGGCGCCACCCGTCGCTCGCTTGACCTGGCGACCCGTGCCATTGCAGCTCGCGATAGCGAAACGTCTGGGGCATTTGACGAGGCTGTGACGGGCATTCGCGCCTTTGTTGAAAAGTTCAGTGTGCCCCAGTCCAACACTTTTATGACCATTCTGCTCGTTGTAGCCATTGTCATTCTCTCCATTGTCGTCGGTATTCTGCTCGTCAAGGTTATTCTGGAGGCCTGGGCCTTGTATGGCACCATCCCCAAGTCGCTGTCGGGCTTCCGCCAGCACTACTGGGGCTCCATGGCCCGCGCCGTGACATCCCTGATTATGCTGCTTTACGGCGTGTGGGTTCTGTACTGCGTTTTCCAGTTTACGCGCGGCGATTCGTGGGCCGCCAAGCTGCTTGCTGGCATAACACTCGTTCTCTTCACCGGCCTGCTCGCCTTCTTTACCTTCAAGATCTGGCGCGTGGCACGCCACCTCAAGAAGAACGAGGGTGATGTTAGCAACTTGTACGACAAAAAGGACCTCTGGGTCAAGTACAGCATCTTTTATGAGTCGTATCGCAAGGCGTACTGGTGGGTCTTTGTACCAACCATTGTCTATGCCTTTGTCAAGGGCGTAACCCTCGCTGCCATGGACGGCCAGGGCCGGTCGCAGACGGCAGTCCAGCTGGTTGTCGAGTCGCTGATGCTGATCCTGCTGCTCTACAGCCGCCCATACGAGCGCCGTTCAGGCAATGTCATCAACATCATCATCCAGGTCGTGCGCGTGCTGTCGGTAGCCTGCATCCTAGTCTTTGTGCAGGAGTTTGGCATTTCGCAAACCACCCAGACCGTGACGGGACTGGTTCTCGTCATTGTACAGTCGATACTGACTGGCATCCTGGCCATTCTGATCCTGTGGAACGGCATCAACCAGTGCGTCAAGGTGAACCCCCATCGCAAGAGAAGAAAGGATGCTGGTAAGTCCCCTCCCCCCACGCTCTCTCGCCACCCGCCATCCAACCGAGGACGATACTGACACACACTGTAGAAAAACTCATGATCCGCGACACCCTCACACCGCTTGGTCCCCAGGAGCTATACATGACCGACAAAAAGGCCAGCGGCGAGTCGACCACCTTTGCCATGTCATCCATCAACATGGCCGGCAACGAAAAGAGCAGCCTCGCCGCCAGCAGCTCGTATACCGGCCGCGATGGCTTCCTGAGCGCGCCCGCCGGCCAGCAGCGGCCAGCCAGCCCCATGACGCCACTCAACGGCGACCAAGACGCGCTCATGACGCACGCCGCGCCCATTGGCGGCAACGCGCTGTCGTCATCGCGCAACGACGGGTTTGACCGGCGGTGGCGCCCCTAAGCTGATGCGCATGCCGCCATGGACCTTGGCGACCGCGAAAAAAAAAAGTAGTGACGGCCCGCGTTGCGGAGGGGATTTTTGGTGCGGGGTTTTCTTTTTTTTTTTTTTTTTTTTTTGCTTTTTTTTTTTTTTGTTTTTTTTTTTTTTTTTTTTTTTTTTTTTCGTTTCTTTTTTTTTCATTTTTCCTTTGTCACGTGTTTGGGTAAAGGTTTCCTCAACAGGCTAGATACCAGGTTTCCTTTTTTTGGTACTTTTTTTGTTTTTTTTTTGGGTCGTTTTCTTTTCGCACACATTTCTTGTAATTTCGCTGTATTTTTCTGCCTTCTACTTCTCAATGACGACCTGACGATGCTACTGCTATTTGATATTTCTCTGCGCGGCCCTTTGCTTGTATTTCATCGTCAACAGGTGCACGGTGTGTTGTGCGCAATCGCACTGTGAATGTACACTGCCTTCTCGCTTCTGCAGCGCAGCCCGCAAAGTCTCCACCACGTGCAAACAAAAAGCCCCGCACGGCCATCACCCCACTTTGAACCTCACGGCAAACGGAGCCTTCACGTGTCCAAACGCCGCCCCGAGCAACCAAACTCTGCTCTGGCTCCGTACATCATCGACACATCACAACTGCTCCACTCTCTTGCTGTACTGCCTGTTGCCCTCTTTGCCCAAAGGCCATGAGCGAGCTACAGAAACACTGGGCAAAGGCCAAGCTGGCCCAGCAGGCGGGCCTGGAACCCAATCTGCCCGGCTTCGAGGAGGAGGCCGAGAATGAGGCGCTGGAGACGGGCGATGGAGATGTCACAGAAACAGAGCAGGCTGCCGATGATGACTCGTCGTCGGCGTCGTCGGCGTCATCCACAGGAACCGTGATTCCGTCCCCGGGCCGGGGCCTGTTTGCCCGTACCGCAGGGTGAGTTGCGCGCATGCCTGGACTGGCTTCTGGAACTCCCTGGCCAGGTATTCCCAGCAAGGCTGAATGGCTGGCTGCTAACATACTCTCAAAGCCCAGCGCGCGGCCGCTCTCTGGACCCAATCCCATGGACGACCTACTTTGAGCGCGAGCTGACCCTCGATTTGCCCTCAGCCAACATGCACGTCTATCTCAACTCACCAGGCGACAAAGCCCCGCTCTTCGTGATGCACCACGGCGCAGGCTCCTCAGGGCTGTCATTCGCCGTGATCTCGGCCGAAATCCGCAAGCTGCTCCCCCACGCCGGCATGCTCTGCCCCGACGCGCGCGCCCACGGCTCCACCACTGACAAACTAGCACCAACCGGGCCCTCGGACCTGTCTCTGCCGCGGCTGGCACAGGACCTTCTCGACGTCATCCACGCCACCAAGACCGCCATGCAGTGGCCCGCTCTGCCGCCCATCATCCTCGTCGGCCACTCCCTCGGCGGCGCCGTGGTAACCCACGTCGCGCTAGGCGCCAAAGCCGACGGCCCCACGCCCGGCACGCCGCTGCAGCACGCGCTGGGCCCCGAGGCACTGCTCGGCTTTGCCGTGCTCGACGTCGTCGAGGGCTCGGCCATGGACGCGCTGCAGAGCATGACGGCCTACCTGAGCATGCGGCCCGCCGGCTTCGCGACCGTCGCCCAGGCCATTGACTGGCACGTGCGCAGCCGCACGCTGCGCAACTCGCTGGCCGCGCGCTCCAGTGTGCCCGGCCTGCTGAGGAGAGACGAGGCCGAGGATACGGCGCGGCCGTGGCGCTGGCGCACCGACTTGCACGCCACGCAGCCGTTCTGGGAGGGCTGGTATAAAGGCCTGAGCAGCAAGTTTTTGGCCGCCAAGGGCGGGAAGCTGCTGCTGTTGGCCGGCACGGATCGGCTGGATACAGAGCTGACGATTGGCCAGATGCAGGGTTAGTATATGTCGTTGATGGGGCAAGGAAAAGGGGCAGAGAAGGGCTCCTCTATTGCCAGCGGTCTGTGCTAACAACTGCCTGTTCACCATACAGGAAAATACGCGCTACAAGTCTTTCCCGACGCCGGCCATTTCATCCAGGAAGATGTGCCCGAGAAAACCGCCATGGTGCTGGTTGACTTTTACAAGCGAAACGATCGGTCTCTGATGGTCCTGCCGCCCAAGGTATCCGACATGGCCAAGAAGAGCTGAAGTGCATGCATGCGGCCGCAGTGTTCAACAAGAATGTGTACATAGAAGAGGTTGGGGGGGGGGGGGTTATCATATGCAGTATAGCACTATTCGAATAAAGAGCAGCCCACCACCCGCCCATTGACTACTGTAGCAACGGGTCTTGTGGGCGGAAAAACGACCCGCAAGGCCGCAGATACCACCCAGTGCGGTCTACTCCCAGTCACTAATGGTCACATTCATCAGCTGCAGCATATCCCGCAGTCGATAATCCTTGACGACCGTCTGCCAATCATCCTCGACCAGCCCGTACGACTCATATACATGCCCCTGAGGCTTCCCGCGGTTCAGAGCACAATAGCCAAAGTCGGCGTCGGTGTCGCGGAGATACCGCACCAGGTTGCGCCAGTAATTCGCATCTCCCTTGCCCGGCCCCGTCGGCGCGCCGATTTCTCCGACCCAGACGGGCGCCGCGTCCTGCGCCAGAAGATAGCCCCAGTTTGTCTGCACATCACTTGCAAACGCGTCGAACGCGCGCAGCGAGTAGCGGCCCTGCAGCGACCCCCAGCCCGACCAGCTGTACACATGCGCGCTGTAGACGAGCCGGCCGGGCACCGACAGCGCGACGGGGCGGCCCGCCGCGCCCGTCAGGTCGCTTGCCGACGACGTGCCCTCGACGACCATCAGCCAGCGCGGGTTGATGGCGAGCAGGCTCTCGGCCGCCTCCTCGGCGGCGGCGGCCCACGACGACCAGGGCATGGTGCCCCACAGGCCGCGCACCTCGTTGCGCAGATCGGCGCCGACGACGAGCGGCTCGCTGGCCAGCGGGCGCATGACGGCGCGCCAGTGCGCGATCCAGTCGCGCGTGGACTGGCGCACGGGACAGATGGGCCCGAGGTGGCTGTTGGCCCAGCCGGCGTCGCATGGGTCCGAGTCACAGCACCAGCGCGCCTGGGTGATGTGGTTGTTGACGATGACGGCGATGCCGGCGCGGGCCAGGGCGTGCACGGTGGCGTGGAAGATGTCGAGCGCGCGCAGGCCGATGAGGTCCGGGTTTGCGGCGATGTGGCGCGCGGGAACCACAGGGTTGGCGCTGACCAGCTCGTCGCTGTAGGGCAGGCGCACGGTGTTGAAGCCCAGGTTTCGAATGAGCAATGCGATTTCAGAGCGGTGTCGCGTATCGAGGCCGCCGGGCACAAAGAGCTCGTCGCTGGCACCGTACTAGTTCACGGCGGCGAGCTTGAAGCGCCGGCCCCGCTGGTCGACGATGTTGCGGCCCGAGGTGCGCAGAGGCAGGGAGTAGGCAGTGGCAAGAGACGCGGGGCGATACGGTGGGAGGGTGAAGTTGCGGCGGCCGGTGTATTCGGGCATCCACGGCGCTGGGATGTTGGGTTCGGGGGGGAAAAGAATGCGCAGGACAAGCGTGGTAGACAGAAGAGCAATGAAGAAGATGAACGAGATGATTGGGTGACGCGTGATGGGCTGCATAGCTGCTCTTAGCTGGGCTAGCACCCTCGCACCAGCAACGGCCAGCGTGTGGCGGATGCTCGGGAAGTAGAAGACGTGCTCTTTGGCGGCGGTGCTTGCTTCGCCATCATGTGCATGTTGAACGATGTTGTCGGGCGGTCCACGGCCGTAGCGGAGGAGCGGAGACTGTTTGGTAAGCGTCTGGCTGCCTTGGGCGGCTGGCCCGCTGGGGTCTGGGGCTGCTGGTGACGAAGGCGGGCTTGGGTCCGCAGGCGCCTCGGCATCAGGGACTCGGGACTGGGGTCTTGCTTGGCCAAAGAGCCAGTTGGAAACAGTCTGCATAGCCATGCTGTGTACAAGATGTGGAGCGTGGGGAAAGGCGGAGTATATATGCTATCAATCGTAGCTCCAAGCTATACAGACTGGTCGTACAGCTGGGGTGGCAGCGGGCCGTCGACGAGGCGAATCACAGAGCAGCACCAAAATAAGGTGAACAGCAGTAAGCCAGGGCGCAAGCAAAGCCTCGCCGTACACAGATGATACTATGATACGCCGGATGTCCGATACTCAAGCTGGCAGGCTGATAGCCGGCGTATATAGCCGGGTGTTGTTTGTTTGCAAAATGTTTGTGTGACCATGGCGAGGGAAGGTAGCTACGTACAGTCAGCACTATATGGACATCCAAGAATGGCTAAATGGCAACGGCGGGGTATTACAGTATCAGCAGGTATGACTACATGGCAACTGGGCAACATCACGTTGTAGCTTGTAGATGTCAACAAAAGGTATACAGATTCTCCTCGCTGCTCTGCAGTAGAAATCAATGCTAAAATACAACCAGCTTTTCTTTTGCCAAGGGGAAGGGGAGGAGGGGGAGATTTGAACATGAACCAAGAAAACGAGAAAGAAAAAGGTGACAAAGAAAGGAGAATAAGAGAAACGCCAGATCCAGAAAACACCAAAGCAAGTATCGTCATGAGAAGGGACAAGTACAAAAGAACAGGCGTAGCCATGCGGCTACACACAAAGAGAACGAGAGGAAAGACTGGCATCTAGCTGAAAAGTCAAGGTCAAGCGGATATATGTGACGAAAAGGGCAGGAAAACAACAGAAAGAAAAAAAAAAAAGAAAAGAAAACAAGACGGCGCCGACACCGCTTCATACACGGTTCATGCCCAGGGGGTTGACGGCGCTATCGCCATCGTGCCGATCCGGCCAGGCCGCGCTGCTCCGCACAGCCGGCGGCGGTGGCGACAGTGAGACAGACCCGGCGCGCGGCGCGTGCGGGCTGCTAAAAGATCTGTTCGGCGCGTAGTAGCGCGCGGCCGACCCGAAGTAGTCTGGCGTGCGCCGGCCGTCCTCGACAGGCGAGCTGGTGGCCGACGGTGTTACAGCGACGGCCATGGGGATGTTGTGGCCGGCAGTGTGGCCCGTGGTGTGGATGGTGGGACTGCGCGTGGTGTGGGTGTTGTCCGAGCCCGGACTGTCGGGGTTCTTGAAGTCAATGCCGGCGTGCGGGCCGCGCGAAAAGTTGACGGGGTGGGCGACAGTGGGCGCGGACTGCATGGGGCCGGGCGGGCCCTCGATGTTCTGGTTGTTGGCCGAGGTGGTTTCGCGCGACAGCAGCTCGTACGACTTGCTGTGCAGGGTGGCGTCCTTGCTGACAAACTCGACGGGCTCGGGCTTGCGGCCCAGCAGGTCGTTGGCCAGGTCGGCCCAGCCGCTGAACATGCCCCAGTTGCCGAGGAAGAGCAGCAGCCAGATGCCGTTGATGGCCAGCAGGATCAGCACGGCGACGAGGGTGGGCAGCTCGATGGCCAGGCCCGAGGCCTCGTCGGTGCACGGCTGCTTGTTGCCGCCGTTGGCCAGCAGGCAGCGCACCCAGGCGGTGGCCTTTTGTGGGTGCTGGCGCACGTCCTCGGTGGTGCGGTCTTGGTAGACAAAGACGATAGAGAAGAAGATGACGTCCATGAGGATAATGAGCACAATGGTGATGCCGCGCCACTGCAGCTGGACCACGCGCTTGACGCGGCGGTAAGCCTGGCGCGGCGAGATGATGGTGCTGCCAATGACGGAATGGGTGGGCAGGCTGCTCGAGTTTTCGGTGGTGCTGCTGCTGTCGTTGAGCGAGGCGAGGTAGACCTTGATACAATAGATAAAGGTGGCGCCCTGCAGAACGAGAGTGAAGCCGGAAAAGACGAGCATGGGGATCCAGAAGTCGGCCATGCTGTTGTCGTGGTTGATATGGCAGGTCTGGCCGAAGCGGAATGACACGCCGCTGTATTTGAGGGCGACGGCAACGATGAGTGTGGGGATCAGCCAGCCAATGGCCTGGGCAATCCACATGAAGTTGCGGCCGACGACGACCTGCCAGCAGATTTGCAGGTGCAGTGACAGGGCGCGCAGGAAGACCCAGGTGGCGCCGGCGAAGCCGCCAAGCATGATCAAGGTGCCGGATACGGCGCACACGGAGCTGGTGGACATGTCGTTGGGGGTGATTTCGTTGATGCATTGGTTTGGATCTGCAGCAAGGGGGACGACGAAGCCGAGCTGTACGCGGAGGGAAGCCGAGGGAGGAGGGGGGGATGGTGTTAGTCAAGCGGCGGAAGAGGCCCGGGGCAGGTGGAGAGAGAGAGAGAGAGATAAAGAGGGAGACAGAGAAAAGGGAAGGACAGTGAGAAAACATTAAAAATAAAATAAAACACTCACACTCATAATGGCCACAGCTATAGTCAGGCAGATGCTCAGGTAGTGGCGATGTGTCTTTTCTACAGGCAAGACAGCCCATGATACCAGCAGAAACACGGAGCACATTAAGCCGACCACACTGATCCAGTCGGCGGCGGAGGCCATGGCATGGAAGCTGTCGGGGTATACCCAGTCGACCAGGGGGCACGGCAAGCAGCAGGTAACGTTTGTTTCGGGGCTGGGAATGCATATTCTGCCGTGAATGACTGGGACTGTTAGAAGGGAAGAGAGAGAGAGAGAGTGTGTGTGTGTGTGTGCGTGTACTTACAGCCATCATCGTCCGAGAACGAGGCCTGGTTGAAAAAGGGCGCCTCGCAGCCGCCACGCAGTAGTTCCAAGTGGGAGTCCATGAGGCTGAGGCTGAGGCTGAGTGAAGGGTGAAGCGGATATTACAAGTAGAAACAAGAGGGCACGGGATAGCAAGACCGGGCTGTTTTTTTTGCGCTCCGGGAGTACGTCGTGGGGGTGCTTTGAGAGGGAACTCAGTGGTATATATATGTCTGCGCGTGTGCCGAGTGTCGCGTGGTGGTGTTTGAGTGGTGTAAAGGCCTTGGATGGTCGGGGCGAGATGCAAGACGGGGGTGTATATATGGCTGAGCAGATGAGGCGGATGGATAAGTGGTCGTCGGTAGATGGTGGTGGAGGGGGGAGCGGGGAGCGGGGAGGGGGGGGGGGCGGTGTATAGACAGATCAGTGGGTAGAGGGGGGTTG
>JADILG010000340.1:0-21339 GCA_017591655.1 Thielaviopsis populi
AACCCTAACCCTAACCCTAACCCTAACCCTAACCCTAACCCTAACCCTAACCCTAACCCTAACCCTAACCCTAACCCCTTGGGCTACGCTTCTCTCTACTTTTTATATGCTTGTCCACTAATGTTGATTTTTTGGCAGATTTTAATCGTCATTTTCTGGTCGACGCTTGAATTTGACAAAGACATTCATGATCCCGCCAACCCTGTCCCTACTTGCACAACTGATCTTTTTATGTCCACTTTTTGCACCTGTTTTCTTCTTCTCATTGTATCTGAGAACCCACTCTTGTAACTCAAATTGTCCGTCGAGAACTATTGGAACCCTGGCCCAAACTAACATCATGTATAGAAACTGTAGATTATTCATTGCCTATTGCTCTCCTCATATACACCGCTCTGCTCAAGTCTGACCTATGTCCTAGTGCCGATGGCGGAACTGCACTAATGGTCCTTCTGGTGTAATAGACGTGAATGTGTCAATCAGTTGATACTCGCCCTCTCGCTGCCGTCCCATCGCGCCGTCTGGCTGTCCGCCACTGGGGTCCACTACACCCTCGGCTTTGCGAACATCGTACAACCAAAGAAGTCTGGCCAGCGCGTTTGTCATTTCATGGTACGCAAGGCCCTTGCCAATGCATCCACGTGGTCCAATCGAGAATGGGCAGAAGGCAGCATTGACCGCCGCAGTATCTTCTGCGGTGTTGACGAGGCCGGTCAGAGGGTTTGTGGCGCCCTCTATCCAGCGCTCAGGCACGAACCAGAAAGGCTCCCGGTGGTATTCGGGGTTGTGTTGAAGTGCGTAGTGTGGGACGCCAACGATGGTTCCGGCCGGCACGAACACAGAGTCTACTATGGTGCCTTCCCCGATGACTTGACGTGGGAGAAGACCTCCAACAGCAGGAGAAAGACGCATGGCCTCATCGATACAAGCACGAAGGTAAATGCACGACGAAAGATCACTGCCATGGCCAATTTCTTCAACCGAACCGAACTTGGAACGTACTTCGGCCGAAACTTTGGCCATGGCCTCGGGGTGGCGAACCAGATAGAAGAACGTGGCAGCCATAGACGCGGCAGTAGTGTCAGAGCCAGCAATAAGTCTATCACGAGCATTGTCAGTAGGCGGATTGGCAAGGCAAGGGGGGGGGGGCAGCTCTCTGCGCAGATGGTAACGCTGTGTGAGACTTAGATATGATACTTACAGCAGTGTCGACTCTCCCCAGAGTTCAGGCTGAGAAAATGAGTAACCTCCCTCCTTGGAATTCAACATGTAGTAGAAAAAGTCCTTGCGATCTGTCGAGTTTCCAAGTGCCGTGCGTTCATTCAGCCGCTCGCGGCCATACTTGGCAAACTGTGCCCGTCCAGCGGCAATGCCCCGAAAGATGATGTGGTCTAGTTTCCAGCGGTAGGCAAGAGGCATTAAGCCACACTATACTGCAAGTCAGGGGTGTCCTTTTCTTTTTCGTGGCGTGAATCATACTTACCAGCAAATGTCCCTTAGTAGCCATAGCTAGCAGCTCAAGTGAGTATCTGTTGTCTTCCTTTTCCAGTAGATCAAACGACTTTCCGTAGCATAGGTCACCCAAAACGTCCATGGTGAGATAGCTAAACCACCTAGCCATGTTCTGAGGGGCCGACCACTCGCTCGGCTTCTCAGAGACCGCCGCCGTCGAATCACGGAGAGGACCAACCAAGTCACACAGCTTGCGGATGTTCTTGTGCACATATGGCTCCATGACCTTGGTCGACGAGGTAGAAAAGGCATTCGACATGATGCGGCGCTTGCGACTGTGAGTCTCCTTGTCGCGAGTATTGTGAATGTTGGGAGCGCCATGGACAAACGCATTGTAAAAGTCGGACTTGGCAATGCTGCTGTTGTGACCGTAGATCTTCTTGAGCGCGGTCACCGTGTTGAACGAGAGATGGTTCGGGCCGTAGCGAACAATGGGGCCTTGATGAGATAGAGAAACGTGTGAGGCCTGGTTGGCAGTAGATAAGAGAGAGAGAAGGTCTTAGCGTGACATACCATATTTCTCATGCATCTGGAGAAACAGAAGGTGGCGGTCTCCGACCCAGCCGTGCCACATCTGGTGGCCATCTGTAAGTTTGGCTAAGAACGGGCCGGGGTACTTGGCTAAGGGGTGGAAGAAAACTTGGTAGACAACGTATGTGAGGAGGAGCTAGGGGAGTTGTCAGAGCCAGAGTCAGAGGGAGGGGAGGCAGAACAGAGGTCGTAAGGGCCAGAGCCGGGTCGCCATACCACTAAAGATACCACCACACCGATCACACCAACTGTCTTTGCGTGCGCGAGGTCAAATTTCAGGCCCAGCGGACCACCGGCTGACGATAAAGAAGCCATGGCGAAGAGCAAATGTTGAAAATGCGTATATATACGTTGTTATTCATATAAAATTCTCTGTAAGCTGCGAATAAGACGAGGAAAAAGAAAACGGCAGGAACCCGGTCCTGTAGAATAAAGAAGTTGCAGCTGCAATTTATAGTGCGCCATTCTTCAAGGGGAACTGCCATTTCTGCCGCCAGCAACTACCACGCTCACTACCGTTTCTACTGCCGCCTCCAACGTCTACAGCTACATTGAGCATCTCACGGCCTAATACCACGCCGGTCAGCCAGTAGCAGGACTCGCAGGGCAGTGGGTAAGCCGATTTCAAAGCCGGAGGGAGGCTTTTCTCTGTATTACCTGCGGCCGTATTATGTCACCAGACATCACTTTTGCGGACTAGCTCCACACTTTACATGTTATGTTACACACGCACCAATCCGAAACGAGAAAACAAGTCAGAAAGAGCAGACAAGTCTCCCCCACGTCTCCCACATACGTAAATATCATACAATTATTGACTGTAGAAGAAGAAAGTCTCCTCAGTATTATTCTTTAGTTGAGATCAAGGTAAAGATCCCATTACTGCGAAACATCCAACTGCAATCCTCATCTGCTGCTGTGAGTATTCTCTACTAAGCCTGGGAACAACCTCTTTATGTACATGACATTCCCCTCCCCCCCACTCGTTCAGTAGAAACACAAGTTGGGGAAAGTTGGAGAAGGTCTCGGCTTAAATACAGTGGGGATTGCTCGGCATACGGCTACCCAAGGCCTTGGGTTCGGAGCTTGGTCAAAGTTCCCGTCACTTGGAGTGCGGTCACTTGGTTATCTCGTGTTTAAGAAAATTCACTTGCTTGTATTTCAGCGCTCAAACGTTCCGCCCGAGTCTCCTTGACCCAGCTAACCTCCCCATTACATATTCGTCCCTATACATATAAAGATACAGGCACAAAGTAGAAAATATAGAACAGAACGTCTAGTCCAAGAAAGAAAGATCCTACTACTACCAACTAAAAGTTGTAGTAGCGCGGCTCGTCAAACACGTGGTATCTGTGTCCTCTTACACCCTCGCCGCGGAACATTGCCGGATATCTCCAACCCTCAGGCAGCTGCGACTCGTCAACCCGCTGGTTGCGAACCTCGTCGCTCGCAGCTTGCAGTGTAGCACGTTCCTGTGCGTCCTTGGGCAGCACAAACTTGGCCGTTTGCAGCTCCGTATCCGTGATGGTGCTACGGCTGACGCGAGCGTAGCCCACACGGCGCAGGTTCTTGTACAGAATGTACTCACACCAGCGGTCCCAGTCCGACGGGTCGACATCGTGCATTCCCGAGGTCTCGCTGACGTACGTGTGGTAGTTGCCCTCCAGTGGACGTGTGACCAAGTAACTGAGCAGGAAGGCCGGGCGGTCAGTGGAACCCATCAACTCCGACAGGTAAATGGACTGCAGGCGGCGGTCCTCGGGGTCTTCCTCTTGGCCAGAATGGAATACAAAGACATCAACCAACTCGCCATATACATCCAACGTGGCGTGAATGGCAGGCGCCAGCTCACCAACCGGAGAAGGCAGCAGGTGGTGCGTCGAGTTGAGGATGGGGAACTTGGAAAGTAACGCCGCGCCCCATGTGTGCTTGTTGGGGCCCGGGCCATAGTCCACATACATTCCAAGCTCATGGGCCAGTTGCTGCGTGCTGTCACGGTTGCCCATGATGATGCGTTGCTCATCGGACTCCAAAACACCAAGTACATCAACCTCCATCTCACGGAGTAGAGCAGCCATACGTTTCTCAGATGACCACATGTCGTTGTCCAGCGAGAAGTGGATGGTCCAGATACCTGCCGTGATGACCTTGGCATCACCATGGTACGGCTGGAAATCGTTGGTAGGGAACCGGAAGAACGCCGCGACGAGGAACAGCACATTGATCAGAACAGCAACCAAGGTTAGAGACTTACGTTGAGCGCCGGCAGCTGCAGCAAGGGGCTTGGGGGTTCTAATCTTCTTGGCGGTCGCCGAGATATTGATATCCAGAACACCGCAGCCAATCTGTACCATCATGCACGCCATGATCCAGTCAGTGTGCTCACGCACCAGGGGACCGCCGGGAACAAAGGCGTAGGCGACAACCCAGACGTGGAAGAGGACCATGAAGTTGTATATGAGGAAACCAAGGCCAAAGACCATGGCAGGGCTCTTCTTGGAAGCGGACGCCAAGATGGGGAAGGCAACACCCGACAGGTAGAAGGCCAGAATCAAGGCACCGCTGTAGCCCGTCCAGTGAGAGTAGCTGGTCACCAGAGCCGCACCCACACATGCCACGCCATATAGGATCCAGCTGGAGAGAAGCGTGGGTTTGTACATGCCACTCAGGGTACCAGCAGTCATGGCGGCCATGGTCAGGTATCCATGAACCGATGACTCAGGGCCACGGTACGGGAAGCCGTCCCAGCCCCACAAGATCATGGTAGACGTGTCACTGAGCAAAGAATGCAGAGCAAACATGAGACCGCCAACGGAAGCAGCCGATAGCCAGCTAGAAAACCAGCCAGCCTTCTTGACAGGTGTAACACCGGCGCCCGTCAAGACAGGGCGACGAACAAAACGCAAGACAGCTAGAACACCGACGGCCAAACCGACAGCATTCATGCCACCGTTTTCCTCGTGCATGGTGGGCCAGATAGGGTTGTTGGTGAGCCAGGCAAACTTGGCAGTGGACGACAGAGCGAGTCCCAGGACAAAGGTGATGATCTTGCCCTCTAGACGAGCACTGTGTCCAGACTCGGCAATAAAGGTACCGGTCCAGGCCAGAGTGCTAAAGAAGACACCAGCGCCAACAGTGAAGAGACGCTCGGTAGGCTTTGGGACAAGGTATGCAGCCACACCAACCAGAGATAGAAGATGGAAGGGGGTCTGGTGGTTGACAACCAGCGAGCGCAGAGGCCTAATAACGAGCAGGAAAGGCGAAACAGTGACCATGACAAGCGCCTCGTAGCCCGAGATACCCATGTACCACAGGGGGAAATCTAACAAGAGGTCAGTTTACTTGAGCTTGTGTTACACATGCACAAGGAAAGTTTCGGGTTAATTGTGTCAACTTACACCAGACAACAAGGCCCAAGCTGGTCAGCATGGACCAAAAGACAAAAGCATGGTAAACATCGAAGCACAGGTCAATAACGCCAAACCAGCTAAACTGGGGGCTCAGGAAGCCAATAGCAGCCTTTTCCTTGCTGTACGGGGGGAGGATCAGTAAGAGCAAAAGATATGAAATACAAAAGAAACCAACGAAGGGGGGGGGGACAAAACGTACTGCTCCTGCTCGGCAAGAAGAGCAGCTTGCTGGGCACTGTAAAACACCAAAAAGAGAAACGTTTAGAAAAAAAAGAATTCAAGTCACTTCATTCAACTGCGAACTGCCACTCAAGGTTTCCCGTTACGGATACAGGTGCACATACCCCAGTCTCTGTCCCTTGTTGTCCTTGATGATGATGTCAATATCACCAAAGTCCACCACAGTGGCAGCATCAAACGCAAGGTCCATGAGGACCAGCGACCACTCGAAGAAGGCGTAGATGGTGTAGGCTGAAAAGAGGAGTTGGTGTCAGAAACAATGCGTGTTCATATATCCATTACTGGCTCGGTAGCGGTTGGTAGATGATTGATTGCTTACCACCAGGAATGCGGTGAACCTTGTGCTGTATAAAGAAGTATACCATGGGGACAAGAGCGCCGAAGAAGCATCCGGCAGCCAGCTTGCGGTACTTGAGGGAAGCAGAGCCAGGCTTGGACAGAGCAATGCATCCCAAAGTCCAGGGCAGGGTAGCGACGAGGTAGGAGATCATGAAGATGTCATGCCAGTCGTGGTCATCAGTTGAGGTAACATAAGTCCAGCCACCGCAGGTAAGGGTGCGGAAGACGCCGAGATAGGCAATGATCTTGGCGAGAGTCGGGCTATTCTTGCGGGTAAGTAGGTATACCAGGCCGACAAGAGCAAATCGAGGGCCTAGAGGAGGCAGTCAGCATATATAAGCAGGTGCGAGAAGATGGATGATGAGGGTGGGCAGCCAATTGCTCGGTGGGGAGATTCGGACGAAGACAGGAGACGGGAGACGGGAGACGGGAGAAACAGACAAGCCAGAGGCTCAACTGGGTGTCTGCGCATTTGGATCGGTGGTCGGTGGTCGGGAGTGTCAGTCAAGGACAGCGAATCGTACCGGAAGTCAAGGCAATGAATAGCATGAAGAAAGAACGCTCGGGGTAGCGGTCGCCAATGGTGGCCGAGACGGACGGGAACCATTCCTCGGGATAGCCAAACCATTCATTCTGGACAATCTTGTGATAGTGCAGAGAAACACCGACGATGAGGGCGCTGAGGAAGGCAGCTAGTCGCAGCAGAAAGCGGACACGGGTTAGCATCAGGTCCACGTTCGCGTTCATATTCGCATTTGCATTCGCGTCTCGTCCAATTACTTGCAGTATTTTGGCGCGGGAGGTCAAGACTAACTGTAGGCCATAATCGTGTGGAGATAGGATACCCAGCGGCCGTTGAACGACAGCATCACGGCGTCGTCCTTGTCCTTGTACGGCGCCATGATGACGGGCAAGGCAAGACGAGGCGTGGAGAGGCGAGGCGAGGCGAGGTATCAAATAATTAAGTAGCGAGAATAACGATACCGAAAAGGCAAAGACAAAGACAAAGGACGACAGGACAAAACGAATGAAGATAATAAAAGACACAAGTGAAAGAAAGAAGAAAAAAGAACGGCCTCAAAAAGGGAGATGGAGAAAGCCAAGGCTAGAGAGTTTTGCTATGAGCTCTAATTTCAAGCCAAGTTGATCTAAAGCAGGCCAAGCCAGCAAGGCAGCAGCAAGGTTAAGGAGTGGGCGAGTCTTGTGTGGGTGTGTCCCTGTATATATGTACCTGTACCTCTGTGTACCTACTCTGTGTACCTACAACAAGCTTGTGTGTAGTGCGCATACAAGCACATCTGTACACCTATACACTTGTACACCTGTACATTTGTATGCATGTACATGCCAGCAAGCACCAATAGCCTCCAACTCGACTTTCCATCACACCCGTCCGGCTACAACGGAGTCGCCTTCATTGGCATTCAATCCCCCCCCCCCTTCTTTTGGGTCTCCCCTTGGCCTCTCTGCTCCCATTAGCCTGGCCTTTGCTTTCTTAACCCTTAGACTTGGACACCATGTTCGCAAGGCTGACAAAACATGTAATTAGCTCTCTTATCGTACGT
This sequence comes from Thielaviopsis populi, assembly GCA_017591655.1. Taxonomy (NCBI): domain Eukaryota; kingdom Fungi; phylum Ascomycota; class Sordariomycetes; order Microascales; family Ceratocystidaceae; genus Thielaviopsis; species Thielaviopsis populi. Next base: position 7,598 of record JADILG010000340.1, read on the forward strand.
GCCCCACTTCTTCTTTCTTATCGTCCAAACTTTTTTTTTTCCTTCATCAGCCTTGTCAAGTTATTTTTTTGCTGACCTTAGTGAAGACCTGTACGGCCGCTTCAACTCAACCACGGCCTATCTGACGACCTGCTTGATAATCTCAAACATGGCGGGTGTCTCTGAAAAAGCACGCTTCTACCTGGAAAAGGCTGTCCCCCAGCTTCGCGAATGGGAAGACAAGGGCATTTTCACAAAGGTCTGTCCCGCCTATCCCCCCCCCCCCAATACCGAGTCCTCTCCGCCACTAACAACGTATTGCCCACCGACAGGATGAACTGCGCACCATTGTCCAGAAGCGCAGTGACTTTGAGCACCGTGTCCTTGCCCCTGGCAACACCCCGTCCGACTATCTTGAATATGCCGACTGGGAAAAAACCCTCGACTCTCTGCGCATCAAACGCTGCCAGCGCCTTAAGATTCGCAACCTCTCGTCCGCCCACACTGCCCAAGTCAAGCTGCTGTCCATCTACGACCGCGGCGTCGGTCGCCATCCCGGCCATCGGTCCCTCTGGCTAGCCTATCTCGACTATGCCGCCTCTATCAAGGCCACCAAGCGCTGGCGTTTGACTGTCACCCGCGCTCTGCGCATGCGCCCCACCGACGCCGGCCTCTGGGTCATGGCTGCGAACAAGATGGCCGGCCACGGCGACATGGCATCTGCGCGCCGCTTCTACATGCGTGCGTGTCGCTTCTGTGTGTATGACGGCGTCGTCTGGGCTGAGTATGCGCGCTGCGAGATGATGTGGCTGGCTAAGCTGGCGCTAAAGAACAAGGGCAAGCCGGGCGCGAAGCCCATTGATGCTGTCAAGCCCGACCAGGTTGACGACGACGATCGCATTAGCCTTGGCGGCTCTGACGACGAAAGCGACAGCGACAACGACGAAATTGTGAGGGCCGATGTGTCTGCAAAGGCTGCCGATGTCTTTTCTACCGAGGCCAAGCAGCAGCTCGCCAATCCTGCCCTTGACGGAGCTCTGCCGCTTGCCATTTTCAACATTGCCCGCAGCCAAAAGTTCTGGGACGCTAGCGCAGCCGAGCTCTTTTTCGACGTTTTTACCTCGTTCCGCAGAGTACCTGTGCATGAACGTCTTGTGCAGGCTGTCACCGACTGTTTGAATGAGTCATTCCCTCAAAGTCCTGTCACTCTTCTGTGCAGAGTGCGCAGACCAGTGGCAGGTATTTCGCCGCTGACTGTCGAGTTCCCGCGTGGCCTGAGAGAAGTGGTGCCATTGTTGAGAGAAGCCCTCGAGACGGCTGATGACAAGAAGTTGTTTAGCGAAAAGGCTGTGCAGTGGTTGGATGGGCTGCTGGCTACGGAGGGTCTGGATGCAGACATTGTAAAGGTCCTGGAATACCTCAAGGGCCTAGTCATTGCTTAGAGTTGTTGTTTTCTTTTCTTTTTGCGATTGTATACATATGTGGGAAGTTTCATTCTTGGTCTATGGAGTTTATGGGATTAATAAAATAGCCAATACCCTTTGATGGTCTACTGTGGGATGTCTTCTGCAGGAAACAGAAAGAAAACAAGCGCCTGGTATCTATCTATCTGGAAGTTGTGCAACATGGAAATCTCTCCAAAACCACCTAGATCAGTCCGATTCTCGTCATCAGCGGCTTCTCTGCGTCTGGCTTGACTCCGCCGCGCACCTTTCTGGCCTTCTTCCTCAATGATTCATTAACAGTGGCAGAAGGCAGTCCCTTGGGCTGAAGGCTTGAGTGGATGTCCTTGATGGTACACAGCTGCAGGAGTACATCCGCCTCTTTATAGCTTAGTGGCAAAAAGGCGCGTGGCTTTCGTGTTTTCCACCATAGGTACAGCGGCGAATACTGGTTGACCATTTTCTTGACGGTGATGGTCACAGTGCCGTCCTTGTTGTCAGTAGTTGAGAGTCCGGTATCGACACAGTCATAATCAGCGTATCGATCGAGGTCCTTTGGAGGCTTGTAGCCAGGCTCCCTGACGAGAAACTTGACGTGTTGTTTATCATAGGACTCCTTGTTGGGCAATTTCCATTTCTTTCGAGCCTCGCGCTTCTTGGTCATGGCATCATCATGTTCAGCTTTTGGTATCGTGGTCGAAGACAGTACGACGCGGTGAAGAATGGTGTTCTTGAACATGTTGGAAAAGTTGATGTCGCGGCTTGTGATGGGTTTGGCAAAGGTTGCCCTCCATTGGAGATGGCAACGCAGGATTCCGGGTTGAATGTGCTTGGTACGAATGGCAAAGCCATATTTCTTTTTGACGGATTTCTTCTCGACTGTTATAGTAGCTGCACGTCAAGGACGTTAGTTGTCCGTACAGTCAGAATTTGTTGATATATCGGAAAGATTTGGGGGGGGGGGGGGCTAGAGAATGCGTATGTACATACGATCGAGGTCGTTGTTCTGTACAACTTCCAGCAGTCCAGTGAAGCCGGCCTGTGAGCGCTGAAACCAAAACACCAAATCCCCTTTGCGCATGGCAGCAATAGCCCCGAGATCTGCTGTTGTCAGTATCGACGTACAAGTGCAAAAATATCAACCATGGTTCATTTAAGTAGGATATCCTTACTTGGGAGACACCGTCCGCCTGTCGCATTGCTGTTAGCAAGTCTTCATGTCCAGCCTAGTCCAAAGACAAGAAATATCCCACCTTGGTATGCCACAGCAATAGTCTTTTCCCGTTGAAACCTCTCAATAGACCAGCCCTCCATGGCGCCGGGCGTGTGGGGGCCTCGGGGCTCAGAAGTCGCCAGCCATAGGCCCGTGGCACCTCTCGCTCCCATGTCATATGCGCGCTGTAGGATAGGTGGATAGGCACTGGTAGCCTTGGTCTGTTTTCTAGGGGCAGCTCTCTTCCTCACAGGCAGTGACTTTTTCGGTGGCAGATGTATCGTGGATGGGGCGTCGTCCTTGGAGGCAGATTTACCTCTTGTTTTCTTGGCAGCCATGGCAGACTTTGTTCTTTGTTGAATGCAGAGACGAGAAAAAAAGAATAAAGGGTTAGACTGCAAGTCATTTGTAGTCCGAAAAGTAAAGCCAAGTGAGTTGTAGGTGTCTGTTCTTTGCGTGTTTCCTAGCCAGCTACTGCAGCAGGTTTCGTGATGACAGGCAATCTGGTTGGTGGCATTGTCTGGCAATATGTAGCAGTTGGCATAAAGTGCAGAACGAAGATATTTCTTGGCTCATCCAAACAGTCCATAGTCAGCAGTAGCATTGGTGAGGCCAGCATGTAGCCTTTATGTTGGCAAACTTGAGTTGTTTGTGAAAGAATAGACGAGATGTGTTGTAGGGTTATACTGAAGATCCAACTGCCAAAAAAAAGCGTGTTCTAACCCTAAATTCTACTCGTGGTTGCACCTGTTTTCAAATATTAACAGTAATCATGTTAGTCAAGGGTTGATTTTCCAGACACCCCCAGGGTTCTTTCAGTGGGGTTAGGGTTAGCAATGAGCCCATTTGCTAGTTACACCAGTACGGTCACTTAACAAAGAAGGCTCACGAACAAAACAAATGAAGCAGAATATCAATTCCTTTGTTTTCTCTTTGCAATTCACCTGCTATGACTTTCTTTTTCTCTCTCTAGACTTAGCTATTCGCCAACTATACCATATCCAACAAAAAGGCGAACTAGAATGCCATTACTTATCTACGTCTCCTCAAGAGTATCTTTGAGGAAGTTTACAGAGAACAGTGTGGCAAGTTCAACGTCATGATATGGTAAGCAATACGTCTAATATTCCGTGAAACCTGGCTACTCTGTACCAAAACTGCCTGTTCTCCTCGAGAGTTGAAACAAAATTTGTGAAATAGAATATGACACCCATTAGTTTAGTTGAGTGATTGGTCATTGGTGACAAACTTGTTTTTGAAACAGACGAAACTTGCACTGCCAAGAAGTCTCATGCAGGCTCCAGGCCCAAGGCAGATGAAAACAAGCCAGGCCAACCTTGCACATGCCAGTACAGACACATGACATGTGCGTATGAGTGCTGCTGCTAATTCGAGGTGGCTTGCCTGCTTACTGGGGAGCATCTACAGACATTTGCAGCATCGATTGACAAGAAAAGAAGATAACCATAAATATATTACAAAGAGAAATGAAACACCCCAACTCCCCCTAATATGGACAAAGAAGACTCGGGCTTGGCTATATGCCTGAGGTTGCCATTGTCCTAGAATACCCTGATATCCCAGCGACATCTGAGCTGCCATCACGGCTGTGGCTGCGCGACTGTCGCTCGTCTATGCTGCGACCATGATCGTCGTAGGCCACACTGACCTCGGTCTTGCGCACAATGCCGTCGTAGCTTGTGCCCATGATGTGTTCCTCGCTGGCAGTGGGCGAGGGGATTGCGTTGGGGTCATGCTTCTTTATGCTCTTCATTGCAAAGCTATCCGAATGGCTTGCGCCCAGCGTGCTTCTTCCTGACTCGAGCACGCCAGCAGGACCGCGAGAGCCGGAGCGCGACTTCTTGTTAGCAGAGACAGCGAGGCCGTCGGTGCCGTATACCACATTGGAGGAGGAAACGGAGGAGAAGAATCCAGGGAACCACTTGGAAATGAGACCACGGATAGCTGGCGCGGAGGCGGCGATGATGGCGAGGTTGGTCTCAACAGCAGAGTAGATGAAGCGAATGTCATAGGTAGGGTCTTCGGTGATCTTGCCGTAGCTGAATTGGTAGACCTGGACAAGACGAAGGATACTAACAATGGTGACTCTGTAGAGAAGTGTGTTAGCGCGTGGGCTCTCTCTATGTGTGTGCGTGTAAAGGGCATTTTGTTCCTTGGGATACTTACACTCCACCCAGACTGAAGACACCTACGAGGGCCACCTTCAACTTGAATGCCATCTTGAGGCCCATGAAAATCCACAAAGGCAGGGCCAGCACAAGAATATCAGTTACAATAGTGAGGGCGGCAGTCGCGACATAGAAGGCACCCATGTCAATGCAAGAGCCATTGGCGGGAGGGTTCATGCCGTGGGACTCCCAGTAAAAGTCAATTGGAGAGCACTGGAAGACGACGGTGATAAAGGTGGCAATGCCGAGCATGATGTTGAAGACGTTGAGGATGTGGATAGACCAGCGGATTCCGGGCTTCTGGCCACCAAGGCGCATGAGGAAGAGTAGGACAGATGTCTTAACAATGGCAAGAATCGGGTTGTACATAATCTGGACCAAGAAGTTCCACATCCAAGCCTCGGCCATATCGGCGTCGATGGGGACCTCCCAGATATGGATGCCAAAGTACGCCCTACGGATGTACATATAGGAGATGAAGGTTTCGCTGCAGCTAATGGCCATGGCGATGCAGATAAGGGTATCGTCTGTGGGGAAGAAGGCATAAGGGTTTTAGTTGGGCGTACAGTACGGTATAGCACGGGCTAAGCTGCACAACGGGGGAAAGCTTTAGCCAGCTCTTGTTTGTATGGCAACAAGACCAGCAGGAACAGTGAGGAAGAATATATAGCAATACTCGAGTAGAGTGCATCAATACGTACCAATACCAAACTGGCGGAACTTTACACGCGCATATATGCGCAGGCCAACAATAGTCAACGCCAGAGAGGGGAATATGAATAGAAGAGCGTAGGCAAGCTGTTGCTTGCTCGAGTATGGGTAACCGTCAGCCAAGGTCGGAGGCGGAGGCATAGCCGGAACAGCCTCTGTGGAGTTGTCCTCCGTGGCGCGGGCCATGAGCATGAGCTGTGTCTCCACAGCAAGCAACAAGTCGTTTGTCATTGTCGAGAAGGGGGAGAGGGGAGTGGAGATAGAAAGGAAAAGCGAGAGGAAAAGGCGAAGGAAAAGAAAAGAACAGAAGAAGAGAAGAAACCCAACAGAGTGGAAAAGAACCAAGAAAAAGGGAGGCAGAAGAAGAAAGCAAAAGGTCGTTGGATCGTCGATCGTCAGGGTATAAAGTCGAGGAAGAGGTAAATTTGGGGGGTAAGGGTCAAATACACAAGAATGACAACACAAGGCACAAAGAGTAGCCACTTTCTTGTATGTTGCCGCCAAGTTACCGACTGCAAGTTGCTGGTTGATGGTTGGGGGTGGAGTGGTGTGTGTATTGACTCAAGTGTTACCCGTTGGCGTCAGGAGAGTTGGCCGACGATAGTTCGAACAAAGGCTCTCGTTCAGCAAGGACAGATGATGATTGACATGGAGGTATACAACCAATGCAAGGGGGGAGGGGGGAGAAATGGGTTGTAGTTATACAAAAAGGAACGCAACACAAGAGAGATCGTAGTCGAGTGAGAGAAGGCAGCCCCTGGGGACTCTTTGCCACATAAGAAGCAGCTAGACTATAGAAGGAAGATGCAGACAAAACAAAATGCCAAGAGGAACGGGGAACAGATAGCGTCGCAGTAGAATCCAGAGCAAAAGGAAGCAGGGAAAAACTGAAATACAAAAAGAAAAAGAAAAAGAAAAGAGGGTAAAAAGATGGAAAATAAAAAGAAGCGAATGCAGGTTCATGAAACGGCTCAGCGCAATGCACCTTTGCAAGCCCAGTCAAACTGGGTCGTCTGGGTCTAGGTCTGGATCACACTTGTCAGCCAAGGCCAAGGGAGAAGAAGAAAAAAAAAAGAAGAAGAAGAAGAGAGAGAGAGAGACAGAAGCAGATGAGATGAGGCAAGAAATGGCACTGAAAATAATTAGGACAAAATAGACAGCCTATCTGCAGGCAGAAGTGGAGGAGCAAAAGCAAATACAAGCGAGCCGGTAACTAAAGTGTGCAAGGGAAATCATTTTCTTCTTTGGCCCAGTGCGCACGTCGTCGTTCGAAGATTCGGAGATCTAAGGATTCTAGACTTTGTACAAGCAAGCTGAAAGCGAGAGAGTCTGTGTCTATGTCTGTCTCTCTATCAAGGAAAACACCACCATATACTTCGAGCACGCGCAGTGGCCGCTTGTATTCGTTCGTCTAGCCTGTCATAGCAGCTCGCCCCGGCAAACGGCTCTCTCCAGCGAATCCGTCTTGCCACATACATTTCGCCTCAGAATCTGACAGTCGGTGCCATCCAGGGGTCGGGCCGTGGAGTTTAATCTCTTTTTTTATTGAGTACTATTTGGGTCAAGCTGCCGCGCTGTCCTTGCGCTTGCTATCTATTAGTCTACAGTCTGTGGTCTGCAATTGACTATCTACTTTCTATACTCTGGACTCTGCACTCTACACTCTACAGTCCACCATCAGGCCACCATCAGCCCTTGACGCCACCTTGTATTACGAAATCAACCGAAAACCAATGCGCGCGCGGCCTTTGCTCTTGTCCTTGAAGATCCATGTTACAAACCGCATCTGGATCTTGGGTACATAGCAGCGGACTCGGGCATCGCCCAGATTCTGATTCTGATCAAACAGGGGGTAGGGGCGCGACGAGAGGCGGAGCGTGAAGGATCAACATAGGGAGGACTTACTAGCTTCAAGACAACAGCAAGTTAAAGCTCCGCGAGAAAAAAAATTTTGATAGGGCAAGCAAAGCGGAGAACAGGAACATGCATCAAGAGTCAAACTCAACTCAACCCGGGCTTGGCTTGGCTTGGCTTGACATGTGCCATGAAGCAGGATGTATGTACGGCAATAGGGTAGAGGGAGGGGTGCTATCCCAGGAGATACTAGGCCACATAAGACTGATTACTCAAATACCAGTCAGATGTCTTAGAGGACTTGGTTACCCTTCCCCTGGAGCTAGATACAGAAACAAACAATGTAGGCCCGGTGTTAGCCCAAGTTTGGCTCATGGCCCCTCCTCCCTCCCCCTTAGCTAGCTCAACTAGACTTGACATCAGTCAGAATGCGGATGGCTTGATTTAGTCGTTGGATCTTGAAAATGCGAGCAAAATGCGGGCGAGTTTGAGTTAATCTCACAATCGATAAGGCCGATCTACCCCTTATTTTTCCATTCGTTTTTCTTTGCTACTCACGTGTCGTTTAACATTTTTGGTGTTTGGTGGGGGGGGGGTCGTCCCTAGCAAGCAGCATCGTGTGATTCTTATTCTCTCATAGGGTTTATGGCTCTGTAAGTCGGTGTCTACAGTAAATGGCAAACTGTTAGATTGCGATATATTGATGGTTTCATCTTGATATATTTTTCTTTTCCTTTTCCTTTTTCTTATTTTTGGTGCTAGTCGTCCTCAAACCTTGTCGATGCAAGCCATGTTTGACTTGGGCTTGGACGTTGAAGCCTGTGTGTTTTTTCCTTGCTCTTCTCTGACTCTAGGACTCCTTGACTTCGGGAACGGTATATCTGTCATTGGATCTTCGTGTTACAGTAAGAACAACAAAAGAAAGAACTGTTCTTTACTTTTTTCTTTTTTTTCTTTTCCGACTAATCAAGTGTGACAACGAACGTGTTTTACAGAACAAACACCGCGCATCGAAGAAGAAGAAACTCCTGTACACTGGTTCGGGTTTCCGTTCATAAGCACAATCACCATCACAATCACACAGTTAGCTCGTCCGTCCTAGTTGCGCTACAGATATGATTGCATGTAACCCCCTCGCCTTCCTCTTCTCGCTTCTCCTCCACTTTCGTACAGCTCGCTCCCGCCATAATTAACATGCATGTGTCAAGGCAGAAAACCGATAATACTACCCCGAACCCAGCAGCACCTAGTGGTCCTCATAGAGAATCAGTGGCATGGATCACCAACACATGAGCAATTCTGCAGTTGGTTCTACCATGGTCGTCTCCAATTTGGTTGGTTCTACTCCCAAAAAAAAAGACATGATACAGGCACCGATTGATATCAACACCCTGAGCGTTACGAAGTCGTCGGATACTTGTGTTTACTAACCCTAATCCAGCTGCTGAAAGCCAACCCTGAGGGCTGCTACCAGCACCCTAACCCTATAAACACATTTATCCAGATTCTTTTTAGAGACGTCCTTTGGTCCCTTGTTCCTTATTAGTCTAACCGATGTGCACAGATTCCCGGAGAACTTGTGTATCTCCGAGCAAACTGGACTTCACCTTCCAGTTTGACGTGCACGAGCCATCTGGAAATATATCCGGCATGACGGAAAGTGCCTTTTAAATCCGCGAAGGATAAAGGGTCAAGGGTTAAGCCCGAATCAGAATCAGAACCAGAAGCCAAAAGTCAAAAGCCACAGGCAGCCAGGAAAGAAGATGTAGGCGAAACAGAAGGATGGAGATGGTTAGCTCAAAAACAGAGGGCTTGGCCAATTCAAGTGTAGCAGTTCAGCACTAGGCAATGAGACAGGGGCTCAGGGCCGCTAAGAGACTCGGGAAAATACTATTGTCCTTGCGCCAAAAACGGAGCTCGTCAGCCGGAGCGAGGACATGCAAGTCCGCGCTTCAACTGAAGATATACCCTCTTTCGGAATGGCCCACCAGCTTGCTTGGCTTCAGTGCGGTTGAAATATTGGCCTATCAGGCTCATCCTTCCGGGACAAAACGGCTACGACTTCGGCGGCCTTCCTAAAGCTCTCTCCCCCCCAGCCCCTATATATAATACCGCGTTACATGGATTCTCTTTATGCCATGTTGGATGATGGGGAGCAAGTGGTGAAAAAAAAAAGGCAAGAAATGACAAGAAAAAAAAAGGGTGGTAAGAGTAGCGAAGGGTCAGACGAGTAGGCACAACAAGCAGGACGAGCGCCCAGAGTATTAGGCTGGCCGTCAGCTCAAATAGCACCCAAGAAACAAAGGCAGTTGGCCTCAATATGTACAGATTGGGGGCTATTTCTCGGACACTAGAAAGCCTGTATAAAATGTTTTGGCTATCCCGTAGTCAAGCTTCACTGAAATCATCCTACAATATGGGGTACGAAACGAAGAGAGGTAGGGGGAGAGAAGTAGGTACAAAGGCCCAAGTCCAAGCGGGCGCGTGGGTGCCAGTAGAGCAAAGGTTAATATTGGCCAGAGAAGGAAGGTTATTCGTGGGCCGCAGGTATTCTAGGCCCAGGTGATGCAGCAGACCATTCTCTCACGCTGTGCGAGACCATGAATCTAGCCCGCCGTATAACCATGGCTGTACTTGTGTAATCTGGTCTTTGATAATTTGTTATCTATGCGCATAAGGATATGCATGGACAATCATGCTACTCTCTACCAGCCCACGGCCTCCTTTCCTGTCCTGTCTAGCCTTGCGCGCCTTGTCTGACCACTGCCACTCCCTCCCTCCCCACTGTGCAACAGGAAACAGGGACATCCCGTCTTGCACGGGTTCCCTGATGCTTATACTGCCTGTGGTCGGACCTCCAGGAGGATGCTGCACATTGGCTCTCAGACCTTCTCAGGTGAGTTTATTTCTCTCGTATCATGAATTAGAGAGTCCTTGTCGTTGCGGGTCGTATAAAAAGGGGGAGGGGAGGGGGGAAGGGTCGAGGAAGAGAATAGAGGGGAGAGGATTATACAGGCAAAGTGAGTTGGAGAAGCGCCGCGTGAAGTTGTATCCTTTGCAGATGTGAGAGACCTCGGCCTCTTTCTGCCAAGTAGAGAAAGAGATGGACGGGGGAGACACATAACGAGTGTCGAGGAGCGAGAAGACTGCACAAGTAAATATACAGCCCATCGTCTAGGTAGTATTGAGGGTGCGTCGAGATGCATAGTATGACTTCTCCATCCCCCAATCCCCCTTCTCATCTTCCTGCATGCAGGATTAAGGGGACGAATTTGGTGCACACACCAATCCCAGCCGCACTTTTTGCTGTTTGCTGTCAAGCCTCCCCCCTTCCCCTCTGGATGCTACTGTCACTGTCAACCTGATCTGCATTGGTATAATGAGCGGAGCATCACCAGAGTCAGTCCATTATTTCTTATATGAACGACGCCGCATGCTCGCTTTCTTGACTGCTTCACCTGCGCGGCTTTCCTTCTATGTTTGTCTTCCTTGTCTCAAAAGTTACAGAATTGTAAGTCCTGACATGCTTTCATGTGAATTGCTCAAGCGGGCAGTCCTCATGCGGCCAATACCCATTCCCAGGCCTCTCCGTATCCCCAACAGTGACCCATACACGATTTGATTTTTCCCCTCAGTTCCCGAAGGTTTCTTTTCTTGCGAAGCTTTGATTTGCCCACTTCGTTTCTCACTGCTTCCTGCTCGCGGTTGTCCTTTCCGTTCTCCCTTCCTCCAGCTATCATGCCGTGGGCTCATGCACTCCCTTCTCCTATTGTATAACCTGTCGTCATGTCCACGGATTCCCTGCCCTGCATTCACTCCTCGTGTCGCTTTTTTCTCTGTCTCTACATGACTTCATTACAAGCTGTAGTGGCCGTTGCCGAGCAATGACCCTTGACGACATCTATTTCCAATCATGTTGGCTGTTCGCCGTGCAAAAATTCGTTGCCAAACTCTGCCCTATGTGCCCTGTGTCCAACCTAAAAGCCTCTTCTCGGCCCTACCTGGAGAGCAAAAATAGCAACATCAGCGGACGACAGCTCGCATGAACCACATTGTGGCCACATGCAGTCAATGGACTGATTGTTCCTGGTGTGTGTGCCTTGGTGCCAGTTAGAGGTTGGCCTCTATGCGGCCCAGGTCCGCCATGTCGCCGGGCTATCGTCAAAGTCCCTGGCGTTTTCCTTTGGCCTGTGGGCACCATGATATTGTTATGAGACTCCGTGATCTTTAGGCTACACCAATTCTCCATTCATACGTATTGCTGGCCGTCTGTCGTGCATACGCCGACTGTCCTAGTCTTGTACTGCCTCCGGCCGCACTGGACAAATCCATTTCGGTGCACGGGGCGCACTAATGCCAGCAGTGTAGTGACCAAGGCTCTGGGTCGGGCCATGGCCTAGAGCATAGCCTGTAAAACCTGGTGATGTCTTTGAGAAAGCACAGTCTATGGCTATCTCAGTGTCTTCAACTTTTCAAGCCATGAGCTCGGCCTTCATTTACTCCGTGCTCTGTCGGAGTATTTGTTATCTGGGCAGACGGTAGTCGGCTACTCTGTTTTGTTCATTCTTCATCGTTATTGAATAGCCTTTTTTTTCTTTTGGGTTGTTGGTATATGCATTGACGTCTCTAGCTGTGTTACAATGCACACGGCACTCTGGTGGCCTTGCAGTGATCTATTTTGACTTGGTAATATGAGGGCCTACTGTGGCCTGTCCACCCAAGGGCGGAATACAAGCGAGATGGCCCTTCAAGTCTGAGTGTAAACCCGAAAGAGCAAACTAACCCTAGAGATCAGGTGGCCGTGTAAGTCTTTACAGCGCAAAGTATCATACTAGCCCTAATGCTACCAGGGACGAAAACGTCAAGTGTCATGACCAAGTACGGTCATGAGCACCTGTTTGATGACTCGTATGCATGAGTCCTCTATGAGCTGAAGCAAAGATTATGGTATATAATATGTTGGGCCCGGTCTTGTATGCATGATACATGCTTTGTTTCATAAGGCTTGTGTCTTGCGAGCCCATGTTCCTCTTCAACTCGACAGTGACTTGACTTTGACCTGATGGACACTTGACTTGTGTTGCCTCTTGTTTCGAGTCTCGCTTTGTTAGGGCTTGTCAGGCCTTGACTTGTATCGTCTCTCGGGGAGGGCGGGGGAATTCTGATTAGGTATCGGAGTAGTTTGAGCTGCCATCAGGGCGTTGATATGAGTGAACAAACTAGCAATCTCTGTTAGTCTAATGCATGTCTCTCCCTCTCGTGGTTAAGTTGTCATCCGCCTACTTGTGTGTTCGCTATAGCCCTCGTCCTTGTGGCCGCATGGCTGTGACAATGCAGCACAGCACCGCTTCTGCTTTAGCTTGCAGCTGCAAACGTGGTTGGTTTTTACGGTGGACTAGATCCCGGATAGGATCTCAATGTAGCAATATTAGAACGCTAGAAATAAATAAATACATGCAGCATGTGAATAGGCTAATTCATATTGGGTCTTGTATTCCTTTTTACGTGGTTCGCCGTAGGATAGGCCGGCTTGGACCCCGAACAGCATGATATTGCAACCAATGTTTCTGGACGCCTCACCGAACGATGAATGATGCATTCTGGAACAACCCATGTGTTCTTTGACCGATATTTTCTTGTCCGCGAGGCGGTGTCATCTTACATGGCGTGGGGTGGTCCTTGTGGCTGAGGGAGGAAGGGGAGGGGAGGGGAGCCTGTAAGAAGCAACGCCCTGTTGGAGGGCTGCTCCGAGCCAAGGCGAAGGCAAAGACAAAATTAAGATCAAGATGAAGACGAAGACGAAGAGGATCCTCTCGGAGCTTCCTACAGCAGCGTGGCCCAAGTGCAAAAGTAAAAAAACCCCAAAAAAACACCAGGAAAAACACCAGGAAAAAGTAAAGTCTCAGCTAGCAAGTGCTTTTGTATAGGCGACTAACCTGCATCTGGAACTCGGGCAGCAACACGCAACCATGCAGTCTCGGCAGATAGGAACCATCTCCAGCGCTCGAAGCACATTTTCAGCAATCGTTTCCAAAACGGTACACGTGTCGAAGGCAAGGAAAGACAAAAAGAAGGAAAAGAAGAAACCAGAGCAAAAGACAAAAGACCAGGCAAACAAAACACAACGGCCTGTTGCAACGCTATGGTGCTGGTGGGACCAAAGACGCAATCTAGAAGATTGCTGAGAGAGGAAATATGCGAGAAGCGCCATGGGTAAGGAAGGGAGGGGGGGGGATGAGAGAAGGGGATTACAATGTGACGGGGATGTTTCTGATGTCACAGCAAATGAAGGTGCCGACCCCCCCCCCCCCCCCCCCCCCCCCCCCCGCGCTCCTTTTTCTTTCTTTTTTCTCT
>JADILG010000341.1:0-23271 GCA_017591655.1 Thielaviopsis populi
CCCCCCCCTCATCGCGACAATCGGAGAGCTCCAGACGAGTCAAACCATGGCCTAACGTTAGGAGTTGAGAGTACAGGTAGCCTGTTGCTTTTTCCACGGAGAACTTGTGTGTCGTGATCTAGAACTTCACAAATGGTTTGGATCATTCTCTATCGGAAAACAGCGATGCTTTATGACCTTACGATGATTACCAACTGAGAACAGACTTGTTTTAATAAATACACAACTGTATAAGGGACTAAGCTATACGTGACACGAGAATGTGTATTCTGAGTAAAGCCAAGTGAATAGTCTAGTGACATCAGACAGTAAGAAAGAAATAGAAAAGTATATTACACTAACGTGGTGAAACTAGTAGACTGGAGATTGCACTGAAAATGAGGAATGAAGAGACCAAAGAAGACTGCCCGACATAAATCATATAGCAGATGGTATGTCTGTCTACTTTCGTTGCTGAAGACTACCTTTATGGCTATCAATTCCCGAAGCTATAGGGCTAGAAGGTCCGTTGATTTCAAGGGCATCAATATGACTTGTAGACGAGGTACCCTTGGTAGCATAGCTGCCACTGGTATTATGAAGCGCATCTTGGCCAGCTTCTACAGCGCCATGATTCTCTGAACTATGCGTTGAAGTAGTAGGAGAATCAATAGAACCGGAACTAGAAGGAGAAGGCCTTTCTGTTTCTGAAGTATGTTGCCATTTTGCTACATCGGACTTCAAGGCCTCCAATTCCTTCTGAAAACGAGTACCAAATACATCGATGTAGAAAGTAGCGCCATTGTAGACACTCCACGTGAACATGAGACTCAGGAACAGGGTGGATGCTGTCGTGCTCGAAAACCACAGAGTACATGGTATCATGGTGAGGACGGCGTAGAGGTACTGAATTACCATGAAAATAGGCTCTTGGAGAGATTCGGACTGGGCCAAGACGATTCTGCCTATCCAAGCTTTGGCGTACGAACGCCGAAGCCATGTGAAGGAAGTAGGACGACCAGCGAGAATCTTATCGCGCCGACGAATAGAGATTAGAAAGTAGTATGACAGCTGCCAGATGACATACGGAATGCTACTCCAAGCCAGCATCGATGAGAGAGTTGCATAGTTGTCTGGGGAGTCGATCGGGGCAGTCTTGATTGCGTATGCCGCTGGGAATCGAGCCTTTTGCAAATCAGGAGAGATAAGATGCACAATGCAATGCAGAGTGGCACAGGGCATGATGTGAATGAAGAGGGAGGTGACTTTGTCAAAGCTGTGGAAGACCAGAGAGTTTCGCCACATGATGATGGCCACGGCATTGTTACCAAAGGCAAGACAGTAAACAGAGGTGAACATCCGTTTTGAACTGGGAAATATCCAAAGACTCAAAATGAGAAGCAGATTGACAAAATAGCAAAGGTCGGCTAAGAAATAGTGGTAGCCGCGGCGGTGATAGGTAATACCACGGATGGGCATGAAATAAAAGAGTTGTGCAGTGTACCAGATGTGGAAATACTGTGGAAAGCTGCCAAGAAGGTAACCGCTAATGAAGACGTTCATAACTCCACAGATGAAAGAGATCTTTTCGCGGACTGTAATGGCCTTTGTGTCGTTCCAGCGGTTGCCCAGATCCTCAACGCCACGCCGCATATGTTGACGATACCGTTCCAACTGTTCTTCTGCGGATGGAGCTCGCCTCTTCCATTCCTCGACCATACGCACACGGGCATGATTGCCGTGTGACTTCAGGGCCATTTGCGACTGGCGAACTTTTTCTCTCTGCGCAGATATGCCCCTCTGGAGCTTCTCAAAATGCTGTGACAGGGCAAAATTGTCAAGTATGTCCAAGATTGTCAGACGATCAAGGGGAGGAAAGCCTTCCCATTCATCGTGATAGTAACTCTCCGCTGAAAAGGATGAGTTGCGTGACAGCGTAGGAGCTTTGGTTTCTTTGGAGTTCTGGCTTTCATTCGTGGTATCGGTAGATGACGACTGTAGTAATTCAGGACGTTCATGGTCGGCGATCGGAGAGGGGCTCGGGGTTTTTTCATGGCGAGAGGAAGAGGGGAAGTTCGAATTCGAGCTGCCGCTGTTTGCAACCGTGACGTCGTTGTTATTTGCTGCCATGTTTGGCGATGGGCGCATATGCCATATATAATGGACTCTCGACTTGCCGGGATTTGAGTTTCACTCCGGAAGCTTGTTAGGCCTTTGTTGAAAAAGGGTATTAGCATGGTAAACGTTGCGGAGATGGCGCACATGATAGAATGGTATAGGTGAGCCAAAATAGAGACTGACAATGGATTGGGGTTTCAGTAGTGGTAGACGGAGTAGAGACACTCGGATGTCCTTGTATTATCCTCCAAAAGGGTCGTGATTCACAGGCGAAGTAAAGAGAGTTGGGTGGAAAGAGGTAGATTCACGTGAGGTCGGTAAGACACGACGCTATAAAGATGAAGAAATCGCAGCCTTAACCACAAACTGGCTGTTTTGAAGAGTCGAGTGCTTATGTGTGATAGGGAGGGGAGGGGCGCTGAAAGAGCTTGTCGCAATAGCACATAACCAAAAACGGAACTACCCCAGGGTGGGAGCACATACATAATCTTGCTAAACAACAGCTGAAACTTGTCCCAACTGGCTGATCTCTTCCTAGGAAGTGGTAAAAGAATTAATAGCAGACCACACTTCTCTTCATTGGAGCCTAACATTGGTTAGTAGAGGCATGCATGCACTGTACCGTTCTCTGTGGGATTCTTAACGCCTCTACTGGTGTTGCGTGATTGTGTGTCTCTCATCTGGCTAGCTAGTGACAGCTTCATGATCTGACACTGTACATCCAGTTCCTATCAAAGAATTAATCCCCTCCGTCATCTGGGCTTCTCGGGAATCGGCACTTCTCTGCGACATCTTCATTTTCCCGGCGTGAATGCGATCTTGCCTCCTCATTTGCATAGACTCGCTGGGAGAAAATAAAGCTACCGATGTCAATGACGATGCTGCTATCGATGCGCTTGTTGTTATTATACCCTGGCCTTGCTTGTCAAAGCTTCAGACAGCTTGTTCTGGCTACAGTGCGCTAGTCTATGTGCCAGCTGCCAGGTCATGTGATCCTCTATGGCAAGGCTGAGTGAGATCAGCCAGAGCTCAGGGGATGGTTGTCATTTAGTAAAAAGGCGCGTTGGCTTTTAGTGCCGTCGCTAATCTGGGGCCTTTTCACGTCGCGAAACGCGCCCGTTCTGCATCAAAGACCGCTAATGTTAATGTGAAGTGGCTCTTTTTGCGGGCTTCTATGATCACCGATCACCACCACCACCACCACAGTTAAGCGCCACACGCGACATTATTTTTTCCTTGAATTCTTGCAGATTTTTTTTACCTTTGCTGTAATAAGCCAAAAAGCCGCTTCAACTTTCTGCAGATTCCCAACCCTTATTCTATCCCCTTGCTACTTCCCAGCACTTGCTCAGCCTGTTGCGCATTCACGAACCCACCCCGCGATCACCAGATTCGGCGCCAGCACAAACCTAATAAAATTCTATAGCCCGCCAGTCCAACCGCCGCATCAACCTCCTCTCTCTTCGGTTTTAGACTCAACACTCTATTGCTGCACGATTTTGATTTATTTCTCGATCTCAGGCCCAAGTTCTAACTGCTAAAATGGGCAAGCTCATTAGACTTGAGCTGTATAGTACGTGGTTTGCTCCGGTGTGAGCTGCTTTATTTCTCTTTTCTCTACCGCGATTCACACCTAACGGTATAACCTCTTAGACTTCAAGTCCTACAAGGGTCATCATACGCTTTTGTTTGGCGATTCTTACTTTACGTCCATTATCGGCCCTAATGGATCTGGAAAGTCAAATTCGTAAGCATTGTCAACAAAATGATGCGCCGACATAGGCAATCCCCGGCAGCTAACAATTTTATCTGAAAGTATGGATGCTATATCCTTTGTTCTTGGAATAAAGTCATCGCATCTTAGATCTGCTCACCTCAAAGATCTCGTGTACCGCGGACGAGTACTAAAAACATCGAAGATCAACGATGATGGTTCTGCCACGACCGGGGCCACCGAAGAAGCTGCCGAAGATGCCGAATCCGCCGACAAGTCCTCACGAAATGATCCCAGAACTGCCTGGGTGATGGCTGTTTACGAAGATGATGCAGGCGAAGAGCTTCGATGGAAGCGTTCCATCACCACGCAAGGCTCCAGCGAATACAGAATCAACGAACGAGTAGTAACAGCACAACAGTACAATTCTGCTCTAGAGGCCGAAAATATCCTGATCAAGGCTCGCAATTTCCTTGTGTTCCAAGGTGATGTCGAGGCTATTGCTGCCCAATCGCCCCAGGACTTGACCCGACTGATTGAGCAAATCTCTGGCAGTCTCGATTACAAAGCCGAGTATGAGCGACTCGAAGCTGAGGCCGAAGTTGCTGCCGAAAACGCAAACCATCAACTTCAGCGTCGTCGCGGCATCAATGCCGAGATTAAGCAGTATCAAGAACAAAAAAAGGAAGCTGAAAACTTCCAGCGCAAGACTGACGAACGCGACGATGCAATTGTGACCAGAACGCTCTGGAAACTGTATCACATTCAATCAACCATGGACGAGTCCACGACCAAGATCCGCGATCACCAAGAAGACCTCAAAGAGCATCGTCGCAACGTCGAATCCTTCGATGAAAGGCTCGAGGAGGCCAGAAAGGACCAGGCCTCTACGAGTAGAGAAATCGGCAAGATTGAACGTGCGATTCGGGTCAAGGAGCGTGAGATTGAAAGCAACCAAACTAGTCTGATCCCCATCGAAGAAAAGATCCAAACCATCAACCAAGAATGTGTTAATCTCAACGACCGTCTTGAAACAACTCGGAAGGATGTCAGCCAATACAACGCAGTGGTGGACAAGACCATGTCTGATCTTGCTACCGTCGAAAAGGCGGAGCAGCTCTACGAAAAGGAGCACAGCGAGCGCATGAAAAAGCTCGGCAAGGAGGTTACTGAAGCAGACCGCAGGGAATACCAAACTTTACGGCATCAAGTCAACGCAAAAACATCATCAAGCCAATCCAATCTGGCCAATCTCATCCGCCAACAAAAAACCGACGAAGGTACTGTCAGTACATTCAAGGGAAAGATTGATCTTGCTAAAACCGCCCTCGAAAAGCATGAAACGGAAATTGAGTCCTTGAACCAACGAAAGTCTGCTACTGATTCTGCCGTGAAGCAGCTTACAAAGGATATTGACACCAAGAAGAAGCAATTCAATCAAATGCAGTCGGAGCGTGTACGAACAAACCAAAAACGGACAGAGTTGGAGGAAAAGATTGAAAGTCTCTCTGCCAAGTTTCGCGAAGCCGATGACGGTCGACGACAGAACGACCGAGAGGCCCGTATGAAGGAGATAGTCATATCTCTTAAACGCATATATCCCGGAGTCAAAGGTCGTATAGGGAGTCTCTGTAAGCCCAAGCAGAAGAAGTTTGACGAAGCTGTTATCGTGGCTCTTGGTCGAGACTTCGACTCAGTCGTTGTTGATACTGAGAAGACGGGTATTTCTTGTGTGCAATACCTGAAAGAGCACCGTTTTCCTCCCATAACCTTTATTCCTTTGGACAACATCAAAGTCAATGCCGTCAACACTGCCATCAAAGGTATTAATGGTGCTCGCCTAACCATTGATGCAATTGACTTTGATTCTGGTTATGAGCGCGCTATGGCTTATGCATGTGGCAACTCGGTCGTGTGTGACAACTTAGAAATTGCTAAGCGCGTCACACTGAAGACGCCTGTCAAGGCTGTCACTTTAGAGGGATATGTCATTCACAAGGCAGGTCTAATGACCGGAGGACGTGGCCCAGAAAAGGGCAAGCGACGTTTCGAGGAACACGATGTTCAGAACCTGGAACGTGCCATTCTGGCTGCCAAAGAGGAGTTGGATAAACTTCCTCGTCGCGAACGCAACGCGGAGGAAGCCCTGCAAAACGAACTGTCCAGTCTCCAACAACGCCATGCTCTCGCTAAGAATGAGCTTGCTGCCCTGGAGCGGAACATTGCCAACGCCACGAAACTCGCGGACAACGAGAAAAGAAAGCTTGCCGAATTGGAGCCCGAGTATGCCGACAAGAGTGACGCCCTGAACCACATTCGCGAAAAGGTTACCGAGTTCCAGAAAGCCGTATCGTTGGTAGAGGACACCGTTTTTGCAGAGTTTTGCAGGCGGCTAGGCTATAGCGACATCCGAGACTACGATGCCCAGCAAGGCAGTATGGAACAGGAGATTGCCGAGGAACGCAGCAAGTTTAGCGCCCAGAAACAGCGTCTTACTGGTAACCTTGAATGGGAGAAGAGTAGATGCAATGCCACCAAGGCCCGTGTTGCCAATCTAGAGTCCCAACTTCAGAAGCGAAAGAGAGATCTCAAGGGGTACAACAGCGAAAAGGTCAAGATCCAAAAAGCCCTCGCTGTGGCAGGAGAAGAGCTCAATGCTCTCAAAGAAACCCTCGACGAGTACCGCTCTGAGCTTGACGAAAAGGCACAAAAGGTTGCCGAGGCTCGACAAGAACTCCAGAAGCGGAGTAGAGAAATCGACATGCTCCAAAAGGAAATAAGTGCCTTGGAGAGTGTGGTGCAAACTCAGGGCAATGCCAAGTTCAATCTGCTTCGCCGTTGCAAAATGGAACAGATCAATGTTCCCTTGTCGAGTGGCTCTTTGGATAATCTTCCAAACCAAGACAATATACTTCTTGTTGCTGATCCAGACGCTATGGAACTTGACGAAGAGGACGAGGATGAGCAGATGATGGACGCTGCCATGCAGGATCACGGCATTGAGATTGATTTCGACAATCTGGATGACGATCTCAAGGAGTCTGATGATCCCAGTGTTGAGGAAGGGCTCGAAGAGAAGATTGCAGCTCTAACTGCAGAACTCGAAAAGCTGAATCCGAACATGCGAGCCATTGAGCGCTTAGAAAGTGTGGAGTGTCGTCTCAAGTCAACGGAAAAGGATTTCGAGGACGCTCGCAACGAACACAAACAGGCTCGTGATTCTTTCAGCGAGGTAAAGGCCCTCCGCTACGAACTGTTCAGCAAGGCGTTTACGCATATTCAAGAGCAGATATCGAATGTCTACCGCGACCTTACTCGGTCCGAAGCCTATCCCCTGGGTGGCCAGGCCTATCTAGACATTGAGGAAGATACCGATACACCTTACCTGTCCGGTATCAAGTATCACGCCATGCCTCCTCTAAAACGGTTCCGTGATATGGAGCATCTTTCAGGTGGTGAGAAAACAATGGCTGCATTGGCTTTGCTGTTTGCCATTCACAGTTATCAGCCAAGTCCATTTTTTGTGCTCGACGAGGTTGATGCTGCGCTGGATAATGCCAATGTTGGGAAGATCAAGAAGTACATTCGCGAGCACGCCGGTCCTGGCATGCAATTCATTGTCATTAGTCTGAAGGCTGGCCTGTTCCAAGACAGCGAGAGTTTGGTGGGTGTGTATCGTGACCAAGACGTCAATAGTTCCAAGACCATGACCCTGGATGTAAGTTTGCTAACCTCATGTATCCCCCCTCTTTTTCTCTTTGGTTGTATGATGCTAACATAGTCGTTTTCCCCAGCTGCGCAAGTACACTTGATGATGATTTGGGGGTATGTTGTTGTCAATTATGGATGGACTGCATGGCGTTTAGGTGTGTGTTTGATGTCATGATGAACCAACTTGCACGGGAGCTGGGGGGGGGGGGGTTTACTTTATTGTATTTTGTTTTATTTTTATTTTAGCTTCAGTATGTCATTTCTCGCAATCAAATTTGTCTAGTTTCGGAGTCCAGCTAGCTCGTATTTTTGTAATATAATGTTGCAACCCTTTACTTCATTGTTCGTTTACATGCGCTTTCGAGGTCGGGTGGGCTAAGCTCAATCGATGACGTCTTGGGTGGAGCAAGGCTGAGTAGATCCGGCTTTGAGAATCTCGTCGAAACTTGCCAAAACTTCACACTTGTAAAATTTACCTGCTGATTTCCGGCGTTTTTAGGCCTGTCTGATTACATTTTGGAGAATAAATCCGCATCCTAGACTCTCTCTCTCTTCTGGAACCCTATTTCTTTCTTTCTTTTTTCACTCTATCTTTTTTTTTCTCTCTCCTCCTCCTTCTCCGCCGACACTCGAATCTTCTAGTCTTCACTTTTGTACGGCTAGGGACAATAAAAATTTGTCTATTTGCGCCTCTTGCGCTTCATCACAACTCACATCTCCTCCCGTTGGCGCAATACACGCATCGTGTTCAACATTGACCACTTAAACAATCGACTTTCTCTGGAAATCAAGCACCACCAGTTGCTTTCAAGATGGATCTCGCTCAGAATCTTGTCCGGATGGTGACTCGGGCTTTCTATGAAACCAGGCACATCATCATTGTCGATGCTGTAATCACACATTCTGCGTACGTTTATGCGTAGACTTGTCTGCTTGTTTTACTGTACTCCCTTGACTGTCTGGCTTTGAATTCGGAAACTAATCTCTTCTTTTTCACACCTGCAGTCTCCGCGACAATGATCTAGCCTACATCATGTCCATGAACATCAAAGATCTCCACAAACTAGTAGGCAAACTTTTAGAAGAACGTCTTCTTCATAAGTATGCTATTATATCTCGCCCAAACATAAATCAACCGAGGCTCTCGTTGTACTAACGGTAGTTCTTCTCCTCTTAGATTTGGTCGTCCGGAATTACGAGAAGGCCAAACAAGGCCAGTTACCCAAACGTACTACTACATCGACTATCGCCAAACCCTTGATGCAATCAAGTGGCGGGTATACACAATAACCAAGGACATCCAAGGAAACTCTATTGCGATAACGGAAAAAAAGGAATATTTCTGCAATACCTGTGGCGCCGACTATACCAATCTCGAAGTATTCTCCTCGTTTGATGAAACTGCAGGTTTTCTGTGCGAAAGATGTGCAAGCCCTCTTGTTCATGATCTCGAGCGTAATGCCACGGGTCACGAACAGTCAACGCGAATGAACAACCAGATAAACTTCATCACTGAAAGATTACAACAGATTGACAGCGTTTTTATACCCGACAATAACTTTGAACATGCGCTAGCCAACTCACGGCCGGTGCTGAGAGATGCTTCCAACCCAGGGACTACTTTCACGCCCGTCGACGCTAGCATATCAAGGCCAACCGCAGTCAAAGGCCTTGCGAACACGGGGCCCAAGTCACTTGAGGTCAGCATCTCTGCCTCAGATGGCCCCACTGATGCCGAAGTTGCTGCGGAAAAGACACGCAAGGAAAAGATTGCGCAACAAAACGCCCTGCCCTCTTGGATGTCTAACTCGACGGTTACCGGTGATTCTTTCTCGGCGAATACCAACGACGATTCCTCCCTCCCGGTCATTAAGTCCGACGAAGATGACAAGACAGCTCTGGCTACCCAGGCGGATGCAAACAAAGACCATGCTGCAATTGATGATTACTTCTTGCGCCTAAAGGAAGAGCAGGAGCGTCTCCGACTTCAGGATGAAGAGGAAGGATCTGATGAAGATGAAGATGACTTTGAAGACGTCGTCGCAGCCGTGACAATAGATGCACCTTCGATAGCGGTGCCGGACTTGGATGATGGCAGATCAGCTAAGAAAGTTAAGCTGGAAGAGCCTGTATCTGACGAGAGTGAGGATGATGACATGGAGTTTGAAGATGTATAGGGAGCATAATCTTGCATTCCACAACAACCTGTCCAACCCACGCGGACGTGCTGTTTACTGATTTTCTTTTTCGTATTTACGTGTCGACTTGGGCAATGCAATTGCATTCGTTCTTCAGGGTTATTATGAGCATTTGGCGAACAACGATAAATAGCATTGTCTCTGGTAAAGATTTACTACTACAATGTATCACAGATGGATATGTAAATACGACTAGACTAGTACACACTAGATGGCTAAGTCTTCCTAATCCATTGTCATTACCTTACCACACATTGCGTACAACAAAGCAAGAAGTTGACTGACAGGTGCTCACGTGACGGTGCCATTTTGGCAGGTTGTATACTATTTGGGGACTGAAATTCAAGACGGAAATCCGTTCACGAAGTTGTAAACACTTAAATGCCTCTGATTACAAGGTGGAGAACCCTTTGCTAGCTACATAGGTCGGCTGGCACATGTGTCCCACACACATCGCCAATCAAGATCCATCTCCGCAGACCTACATTTTCATGTCCACTTTCCACCGTCTCACAAACGACTTAGTCATCAGAATCTGCAACCTTTGTACTACGTACTATCACGATGTCTTCGGTTATTGTTGAACTCCCGCGAGAGTTTGGGTAAGCTGATAATCACGAGTGCTGTCATGTGTCATCCTTTGGGACATTGATACGTACCATTCGCTAGGAACATGCAACCTGACTTATTACAACAGCTATGTTCTCAGCGTTGCGACCATCAGTCTGTTCTTGAACACTGCTTTAGGAATCCAAGTTTCCGTCTACCGCAAGGCTGCCGGTATCAAATATCCCATTGCGTACGCCAATGATGAGCTTGCAGCCAAAGACCCTAAGGCTTTCCAGTTCAACTGCGGTAAGGAGTCTTCCTTCTATCGCTAGACTAAATAGCCACTAATATGACCATCATCTCTTCATGCAGCTCAGCGTGCCCATTTGAACTATGGCGAGGCACATACATCATGGCTAGGTGCCTTGCTCATATCGGGTTTGCGGTACCCCACGGTCTCAGCTGGGATTGGCGCTTTCTGGGTGGTTGGTCGCGCTGTCTACGGCAGAGGATACGTCTTGCAAGGCCCTGAGGGACGTGTCAGCGGCGCCATTATTGGCTTACTGTGTGACATTATTCTCAAGTCTATGGCTCTCTACACAGCTGTCATGTTTACTCTTGGCTATTAGAAGCGTTTCACTGTTTCGTCTGCATGTGGTGATGAAGACTCAATGTTGGATACTGCATAGTGCCATCGAAATGGCCCCCCTCATGTTTATTCCAAACATACTAAACCAAGGTTTAGATTGCAACTTAAGAACTATTTGTTTTTACTTTTTTTGTATGGCAAGTTAATCTAGAACTAACATAACATAGCATGAGTTTGCCCAAAAAAAAGAAACCAACACAATGTTTGTGATCAGCCATCTCGTGGTTGCTAGCAGGGAGGGTTATCTTCGATGGCGTAGTTTTAGTTCGCCATTATTCAATGCAGACAAGAGATCTTGCTCTAGTTCATCGCCACTAGTCGAGGCAGAATGCTCAATGCCGTTATTACCGAGTAGAAAATCACCGAAATATTTCAGGGCACTGAACATTTCTTCTCCACTGGGAACAATGTACTCACGTGGCAGTAGAAAACCATAGACACCCGTATCCTGCAGCTTGATTTGGTAGGTATAATGGGCTTGCATTTCATGGTAGAACCAGTCAATGGCAGAACCGCCACCAGTTTCCAAGTGAGGGCCAGCTTGGGCAATGGATCCTTCACAGGCAGACGCAAATGTGTAGATACCGCCATCAGAAAGGCGAATTGCCTTGGCAAGACCGGCAGCAAGCTCCTCAAGATTCTCAAGGTTCGGGGGTTCTACATGACATGAATGAGAGTAAGGAAAAAGCACTTGCTGTGAGTATGAGTGGAGGTCAATCAGGCCAATAAAACGTGTTGAATTGTCCTGAGTGACATTGCGAGCCCAGTCTGCAACTTGACGCGTTTCGGTAGCTTCAAACGGCTTTATACCAGCGAAGCCCTCAGAGCATGGATTTTTGTGCATAAACGATGAACCCTCCCAGCCAAAACTAAACGTGTGGTCTAGATCAAGACCGTGACAGTATGGTGCGCTGGTTGGTTGTCGTGACTTGCGCCACAGACGATCGGTAGTCCAGGTATATTCAAAGCCATCTGGGTTGAGAACGGGCACGAAGATTATGTCAAACGACTCTACAATCTTGGTGATGACACGATCTTTGCCGTAGCGGGTGGCAAATGCCCAGGCCAGGTAATTGACACTGGAAGTTGAAATCCACTCGCGAGCATGGAGACCGCCTGTGACCAAAATGGTCTTGCGAGGGGCCTCATCGAAAGGTTCTGTATTAATGCCAAGGCGGATACCGGTTATTTCACGGCCTTCATAAGAGGTACCTATTTGGACCAAATGTACATGAGTTGCGAACATGGCTTGCAGCAAGTCAATCCATCGTCGTATAACCTATGGTTGCGTTAGTAAAGACCTCCGATAACGAAAGGAAGGAAAGAAAACACTTCTTACAGGCAGTGGCTGATAGTCTTGGAAGAAAATATCGTCGGAGACGGTAATGATGCTATTGACATCTTGGGCATAGGATACCGTATCATACTTTCGTGATGATTTGAGCGACTGGCGGAATGCTTGTGGATAGGTGTTTGCGACGTGCTCACTAAGATCATGAGATAATGTTGTCATGCTGTTCTGCATGGTTTCTGGTAGCAAGCTCATCAGTGACTTTACGTCATTGGAACGAACTCCGATATCGACATGATCATTGGCAACAGACCACACATCAAGCAGATGTGTGTTGGCAGCCTCATGGATGGCGGATTGTTCTTCAGCAGTTGAAATGTTGAAGCGTAACAACATATGATCCGAGTATCTAGAAAGAATGTGGTCGTGGTGATACAATTCTTTTTCCAAGCCAGGATGACTATGGGCGTCGCAGTAGCTGCGCAAGAAAGCCTTAAGCGGAGATCTACAGACCCATGATGCCGATGAATGTGGAGACGACTGAGAATGAAGTTTCGAACCGGATTGTGGAAAATCATAGGTATGCGCTGTCGTGCTGGCTGCCGCGACCAAGGCTAGAGTTGTGCGAAAATGCATGGTGATGGTGAGGCCAAAGTGAGAACGATTCGATTGATGGGGGGGAGGTAGAGAGCGGCGGAGAAGATCGATGGGTTGAGCAATGTGCTATGATTTCGTCCATGCGAATCGTCATGAAAACAGGTGTGGAAGATTGGCTATGGTGGGTTGTTGGAGTTCGTAGGACCAAGGTGAGGAAGCAAGGCCAATTACTTTGGTTGATAAGCTTATGGAAAAGCAGGTTGTTTCGAGACAGTGCGCCAAAAAAATGAAGGCACTAGCCCTCGCGTGCCTGTGAGCCCGTAGATGTCATCACAGTGCACACAGTGCGACACATTGACAAAAAAAACAATAGCGTCATATCGTTTATATGTCGATTAAAGGAACAGCCGGGTAAGCATCGTTCCTTGTGCATTTGACATAGATATTTAGGCAGGCTATAGGGACACAAGAACTCCGACAACACAGAGTCATCTCGGCCAAGTCGCAAAGACTCGACCAAGAAGCAATGCTCATATATGTGTGCAAACGTGTGCATGTGCGGCCGCCCGCTAAATATTCAAGTCGGCCACAAAAAAGGTCACGAGATGCAGCAATGAGCAATAAGCATGGGACATGAGACACGTTCCTGGGACAAGGATATTGAAGCTACTGAAAAAGGGGCAGACAAGCAAGAATCCAGACATGTTTGGTAATGTGTACACATACAAATCCAGGCCGTCGACAAGAAAAGAGAAGTCAGCATTGGCGTGGGTGAAGAGCAAAAGTTTTGAAGGAGAAGTGGATGTTGGAAAGGAGGACGACGAATAAAAAAGAAGACGAGATTTTCAGCTCCTTAATGGCTTGCATGGCTCTAGGCCGGGTTTGTGATAGGCTCAGGCGCTTGTGCGTGTATTTCTTGTTGTAGATAGCTACATATGGATACGCAGGTTTATGTCATAGTCAGAACGCGCCCTCATCGAACGGACACTGAGGTGACGAGTCTCATATTCCGCCCATGCACGGCTACGTATGCTTGGCTCGTGCTTTCGAAAGATTAAATGAAAAGTAAACAAGCGTGGTGATGGTATACTACAAGACAGACCTGTGTAATTATGTCACTGGTGATTCCGGGCTTCGGGAAAGGTGGCTACTTGGCCAAGTAAATGAAACTTTGTCCCCTGTGCCATGGTTCAACAAACGGCTGCTTCATTTGGAGACAAGGCTGTGAGATTCTGCTGCCATGCACGGAGCAAGGGCGAGGCTCCTCTTAGCCCGCCCTCCCCGCCCTCCCCGCCATCGCTCATATTCACCTTTCTTCCTCCTATTACTCTCCTAAACATCTTGATAGCACCAATCGCCGGATTCCTTCCCCATCACTCCTCACTATCCGCTCTCTCTTGATTCTTGTGATCAGTTTATATGCTTATCCACCTTGGGATCTTGGCCAGTCCTCTTTTTTGTCCCCCATATTGATCGCGTTCCCTCATTCAATCAACTCGCAATCCCTGCCCCCCTTTATGGGCCCGTTACAGCAACATCTGTCCATGCATAACTCCGTTTCTTGTCGCCAGCTGAACGACCCCCATCCATTGCTGTGAGAGCCAAGTTTCCATAGTGAAGTCGCAGCCCTCGACCAATTTTGCTACCTGTTTTTACTCCCTTTATACCACAGCATTCGATTCGCTTCGCCCCCACCGTCTACTTGTCTATCAATATCACAATCACAAGCAGAGGTGTCAAGGGAACAATCCGCCGCCCCCCCCCCTTCTTCCTGCACTCCAACTGTGGCTGGATGCCCTACCACCAATTCAATTCATCACGAAATACCGACCTTTTACAACAACGTACAGCACAGAACATCACTCCACAAGTGCGCACCGCATCTCACATCACGATACGCAGTAGTAGTTACCAAGCAAGAGCTTCTTCTCTGAGCAAGTAGTGGGCTGAGGAAACGAGTGTGAGACTCACGGGGTTTCTGAGTTGGTCGGTCGGACTAGAACTGACTGTTTACGGCTTGGCCGGGCTCTCTTTTCCCTGTTTGTGTCTGCCTCTCTAACCTCCATTATCACCTACTCTGCCTCTGCCTCCGCCTCCTTCCTTGTTCTGTCTGTGATTATCATGAGAAATTGCGCTCAACCATGCCTTTCCTTCGCCGCCGCGGCATCATGGCCAGCGAGTCCGATATGCGACGCCACACCAGTCAGCCGCAAAGTCTCAGTACGGCAGATGCCAGTGACCATCTTCCGGGCCAACTCCTAGAAAAAGTCGCCAATCCAAAACAGGGCGACAACGAAAGCGAGCCCGATTTTCCTTCTGGCCATGTGCTTTCGCCCCGATCCTACCCAAATACTGATGCCAATGCTACCTCTCCCGTCTCTGCCTCGAAAGTACTCAACGGCGTACTGATCAATTCCTCACAACACGACAATCACCAACAGGCATCCCAACCTACCGCGCCACTACAGCTTCAGCTGCCAACCAGTCAGGCATCTCCTGAAATCAGCAGCAACACCGACACCAACGATACAGTAAACCCCCGTTCGCGCAACAACTCCCACGTCGGCGCCAATACCGAATCCAACACCGAATCCAATCTCGCCGGCATTCCCGCGTCTAGCACTGAAGACATACAAGACCGTGGTCGCAGCCGCACAACTCACCGAACTTTCGATCATCCCAACTTGGCCTCCATCCACCAGCCCCCTGCTGCTGCCTCTACACGTCGTAGCCACGATATCTCCCAATCATCATTTGAGCCGTCTGCGTCGGCCGCCGCCGATAATACCAAAGGTCGGCGGTTTTCTCTGCGTTTCCGCAATGCTTCCGATTCCCAACTTCCGCTCCGTATGAAACAATTAGACGAATCTCCACCTCCGCCTCTACCTGCTGCTCCTCGTATGTACTATTCGTCTTGAACTTCACCCTCTTCTCATCCC
This sequence comes from Thielaviopsis populi, assembly GCA_017591655.1. Taxonomy (NCBI): domain Eukaryota; kingdom Fungi; phylum Ascomycota; class Sordariomycetes; order Microascales; family Ceratocystidaceae; genus Thielaviopsis; species Thielaviopsis populi. The sequence goes on from JADILG010000341.1 coordinate 15,746, forward strand.
TCTTCCTCAATCGGTGTTACTCAATGCCAAAAAAAACACACCTTTCTCTCATACCCTCCCCCCCTGAATCAAAGCCACCTTGCTGTCTGTCACGCATCAATAAACAAAAAAAACATTGGTACCTTTCTAACCATCTATACTTTTGTCTCTCATCACACAGCTCCCGGTATCATCACCACAGCACCTACCGTTGATTTTGTTGCCATGCAAAAGAAACCATCACGGCTGAGGCTGTCTCGTTTTCGTCTAGCGAAGAATGCCTCTACCAACACACTCAAAAAGCCATCCCCCGGAACATCATTGGCAGGACAGTCTTCCACTGGTCCAGGCCCAAGCTCGGGTTCTCTAAATCATAAACCTTCACGAGTTATCAACCCGTCATCTACTCCAGAGGCCAATATACACACGCCCTTGTCTAGCAGCCCGCCTTCTGCGGACACCAGTTTCGATTCCGCAGACGTCACGTCGTCCTCGCCCGCCCCAACAGTAGATGGCACAGCTCGTGACAGCACAGCTTTGTCCACTACTCCTAACCGTCGGTCTGATTCATCTGGCCCCTCTGACTTCAGTTCTACCGATCCAAGGTCGCAGAGTACCAACCAAAGATCTTCGTCAATATTTCGCTTAACGCGTCGGAAAACACGGCCGGCAGAATCTCTTTTTCCCACAAGCCACCTTCCGCAAAAGCCTAAAGTCAGTCTTGGAGACGACAGTCATTTTGAGTCCGACACCAGTACCTCGTTGAATATCCCCAATGCCGGTACTCTTTCCTTCCCAACAAATACCGAAAGTCCAGTATCAAAGTCAAAAACATATTCGCCCCATACCCCCAGGCCACGTTCTGTCCGTAGTAGAACTGCTACTCCCAGCCTATCCCCTTCGCCCGCTACCGCGCTTTTTCGACCGCAGTCCAATCACTCAGGTCGCTCTTCTCCCATCAGATCCCAAACATGCAGAGGCAGATCATCGACACTGAGCTCTCTTGGTCATGATTCAAACGACGAGCATCTTGTCCCACCCAATTCTCGCCCCTCATTCAATAGTGGCCGCAAAAGCTTCGGCGACCTCTTTGGCTTGAACAGGCTTCGACAAAACTCCGATGCTACTATTGGACGTTCTGGCAACTTGACTCCAATCACTCCTGGCTCCGTCCCCTCAAAGAATAACTCACTGCAACTCGTTCGCGAAGAGGTTACACTTCCCGAGAAGCGTGAAGATGATACACCTGTGAAGTATCTGGCTCGCGTTGAAGGTGTTGTTCCCCGTGGAAGCATTGCGAGCGCACTATCCAAGAGCTCCGATCCCTTTTATAGTGCTGTACTGCGAAGTTACATGCGCAAATCGAGCTTCTTCGGTGATCCTATGGACATGGCGCTGCGAAAGCTTCTAATGGAAGCGGAACTACCAAAGGAAACTCAACAGATTGACCGTTGTTTAGTTGCTTTTGCCAATCGTTATCACGAATGCAATCCTGGTATTTACGCGAATCCAGACCAGGCGTACTTTGTAGCCTTCTCTCTTCTGATTTTGCACACCGATGTATTCAACAAAAACAACAAACACAAAATGCAGAAGGCCGACTATCTCAAAAACACGCGCGAGCAGGGAGTTTACGATGACATCCTTGACTGCTTTTATGACAACATTACCTATACGCCATTCATCCATGTGGAAGATGACCTCGATTCAAATAGCGAGCGTCACAGTCAAAACAAGGGTAGAAGGAGGCCGATCTTTCCCGGAGCACCTCCCGAAATACCAAAAAAGAGCAGGGAGCCTATTGACCCGTACACTCTTATACTTGATGGTAAACTTGACAGCCTTCGGCCTAGTTTCAAAGATGTAATGAGTCTTGATGACCATTATACGTATCTGGGCACGGCGAGACGGCTCGATCTTAAAGAACTCCAAAAGACTTTTTTCAGAACCGGTGTTCTACAGATTGTCTCTGCCCGTTCTCGGCCCGACGCTTTCATGACAGAAAAGACTGCCAGCAACCCACAAGTGGCTCACCCTGGTATCGTCGATATCAAGGTCACAAAGGTTGGTCTTCTATGGAGAAAAGATGCGAAGAAGAAAAAGACTCGGTCGCCATGGCAGGAATGGGGTGCTATTCTTACTGGTGCTCAGCTTTATTTCTTCCGCAACACGACATGGATCAAAAGCCTGATGCATCAATACGACTCTCACATGAAGCAAGGCAATGATGACGTTCCTGTCATTTTCAAACCTCCATTGGAGCAATTCAAACCTGATGCCCTGATGTCAACGGATGGTGCTGTTGCTTTGCATGACATGTCATATAAAAAGCACAAGCACGCATTCGTTTATGTCCGGCATGGTGGGTTTGAGGAGGTTCTTTTGGCTGATGATGAACTCGAGATGAATGACTGGCTTGCCAAACTCAACTATGCCGCAGCATTCAAGACCTCCGGGGTGAGGATGCGCGGGGTTGTAGGGGCTAACTACGATGGCCAAAGCCGGCGAGCTATCCGTCGTCTTGACTCTGCAGATGGAGCACAGGTTGTACAGACTCCCAGCGGTGAGGTATCGATAACCAGAGGGCGTATTGACCACAAGATGGCAGAGGACATTTCTGCTGCACGGCGCCAAGTCATACTCGACAAAGTGGTGGAAGCTGATGAGCGCCTGAGTGTCGCCCAAAAGCTTTTAGACTTGCAACTACGTAATGCTCGTCATTTGCAAATCATGGCCCCCATTCAAGTCAAAACTCGGGAGCAGGTCCTCTTATCCGCCGCCCGCATGTCAGCTCAACTAAAATGGACGCGAGCGGAAATATGGCGCCTCAAGTGCCATCGAGATATTTTGATGCAAGATATGGAAGAGGAGCGACTTCTCATTAGTCCGCCCGGATCTAGCAAACTGGGCTCGGTTCAAGAAGATGGCTTTGCTGCTCAAGAGGGGTCTCGTTCCACAACTCCGTCCAATAATGAAAGCCATCCCAGCAAGTCATCAGTGGCTTCCGGCAGTGTGAAGGCTAGTCTTCAAGTACAGTCGCCTCTGTCGCTCACCCTGTCACCCCAGCATGGTGTCAGCGATCTCAGCCTGGGCAAACTTTCTTCGAACATCGAGGCTGAAGATGACGAGGTCGCTACCTCTCCATCGGCTGTACAGTACGGTCGCCATAGATCTGAAAGTACCACCAGTCCACATGATGAACCCGGTACCATAGAAAAGGCTTCCCAAGTTGTTTTACCATCTGTGGCGTCTCCTCGACAACAATCCGACACAGAAAAGCTTAATAAGGAACCGAGGGATGATAATGATATTGTGGAACACAATCTCCTGGAACAAGCCGGCCTCCTTCGATCATCTACCTCTCGCAATTGGAAGTCTACCACCTCCAGCGCCCAACATGGTGGCATTGATGTCGATCCCGAGAAAGAAAAGGCTGACCGCAGCAAGATTCGCCGCAGTCTGCAACGGACGCTTCGGGAGGGAGGCACACGCTCCAAGAAAGGAAAAGAACCAGCACCAGTTACTGACGAGGAAGAACGTCTAGCCCGCGGCAACGGTAGCTTTACTGTGCATGGTAAAAAGGCCTCGGTTATCAACTTTGGCAGCGAATTGCACAATCTTCCGTCGAAGCGTACTGAGACTGAACTCTCTATTTCGCCATCGAGTCTCGATGCCGTTGAGGATGACGACTTTCACTCTGCCCTCGGCGATTTTGACGACTGGCGGGAACGACGAGGCTCGGCTGCTAGTGCTAGCACGGCAACGGCTCGCAGTTTCCGCGAGCTTCATCGCAAGTACACAACGTCGCATGTTCCTCGTGCTCACAGCACTCCCGGAAAGCTTGCAGCTCCCTCGGATACAGAAAGTGAGATGGCTGTTAGCTTTTCAGAGGGCCAGAGAACCCCACTCCCTCCCATTGAGAACTCAAGCGATGCGGAATGCGACGAAGAAGATGTGGAGCTCGACGATGACCCCGTTGAACTTGAAGTTCTAGAACATCCACACGCATCTTCTGAGGATCTGCCCGTGTCCACTCTTGAAGATGACCAGTCCGACCATGATGTCGAAAAGATTTCAACGGCGCCAGTCTCGCCTGTGGGAGCTTGACATGCCATCCTGGGTGTGGTTCGTTTGCTTATGTAATATGGGATGTGATCTTGATAACCTCCTCCAACTGGACTGCGCCTTTCTCTTTTGCTTTTCTCCTTTTCGGTGGTTGGATAGATTCTTGTATACCCGCGGGTTTCTCTTCTGTCCATTTGTCGCCGATTGCTTCTTGCTCTTTTCGTTGCAGTATTTATTTCTCTGATGGCACTGGTGTTGGCATAGCATCTTGGTTACTTTCCCTCTAATTTACCTGGTTCTTGTTTTGCATTTCTCTTTACTTGTCGTGGTGTCTGGCTTCTTTCGTTATTTCTAAACTTCACAACCAGGTTGTTGCATGTTGCGTCAGAATCAACTGGGCGTTACTCTTTTCCTTTTTTTCTGCTGATTACATGCATGCTTTAAACTCATCAATCAATACCATCTCGGCTACTTTGCGTGTCTTGACTTTTTGGTGTGCCGCGATTTTAAGCTATTCCCATTTGTTCTTTTCATTATGTAGTACAGATACAATGTGAATTTCATGTCAAGTCTACAGCCCTATTTTCTACCCTTCTTCTTCTTCTTAGCCGCCGTGGAAACCTGAGGTGCCTTCTCAACCTTAACGGCACCAACACCTCCCACCAACTCCAGTGTCTCCTCACCTTTAACATAGCCACCTTGTGTCAAGGCCTCGGCCTTTTTCTTGCCCTTCTTACCTCCCTTGGGCCTAGAGGACACTCTATCTCTCATGGGTAGCCAACGCTCCGGGTCTGGAAGTTTGCCCTCTTCATAATTTGCCGGCAGCTTTCTATGTCTCCTTTTCTTCGCTAGTGGCGCGTTGGGGGTAGACAAAATGGTAGCACTGCGCTTACTACCCGCAGATGTTTTGATGTTAAGTACAACACCAGCCTTCATAAGAGCATCGACATCAACATCTTTTGTCAGAGCCCTAACAATAGGCATCTTGGTTGCCAAGGACTCAGCTTTCTTTTGGTCCCTACTAGCTACAGCAGCTACCAAGCCAGAAATCGCAACGCTGTCTTTGTCATCAGAATCAAGCAGTGAATGGAAGGTCTCACTCGCCAGATGGAGGTCTTCCGCCTTGTCAGACTTCAGCAATTCCAAACCAGCCTCGACAAGTAATGATCTAGCAGTATTGGCGGGATTATTCTTCCAAAAGTCGGCTGCTTTTGCAAGCTCGACATGGGCCATAGAGTTGCGACCAGCCAGCTTGTATAGTGACACTGCCACAGCGATGAGACCGGGCGAGTACCGCACCTTCAAAAACTCCGTCTCACCAGTGGTTTCAAGGCTCTTGAGAAGACCTTCCATGCGGCTGATGGCCACGTCAGTCAGTCCTGCTTTCACGGCTAGCTGGATGATGGTGAGAACTAGGCCAATATCGCGTGGTCTCTTGTTCAGCAAATCAGTCGCAATAGCAAGTGACTTCTCTGGGCACGTCCAGGATAAGGCAGCAACACCAATGGGAGCAAAGCCATTCACGGAGACAGAGGTAGCCGGGCTAAACTTGGACTTTGCTTCAACAATCTTATCAGTGCCCTTGTATTTCTGAATGCTGAGGTCCAGCACGAGTTGAAGTTGACGAAGCGATGAGAGTTGGTAGTTGAATAGCTTTTGGCCTTTGGCAGCTAATATGTGGCCTTCAATGTTGCGTTGAGCAAGGAATCGGTTTGGAATCTCGATGGATGATAAAACAGCAGAGTTGACCTTCGCCAGGGACTTGGTATCTTCGCCACAGTCACTGTGAAGTTATGAAGTCATTAGTATAATTCTTCTCATACAATTGCAACGCATTCCGTGTTATGTGGACTTACTCGGTGAGAGCCAGTAGCATCTGGAGTTCTTTTGCCTTTCTTGTCAAGCCCAGGCGCGAGTAGACATATATTTGTTGTATCAGAATAGGCATCAGCTCACTCTGCTTCTCTTCATCTGACAAATCGTCCAGCTCATCGCAAAGCTTTCTAGAGATCTGCAGGAGGTTTAAAGCACTCAGAAGGCTTCCTTTAGAGATCTGGAGACAGGCAAGGTTGTAGGCAACCTCAAAGGCAGTAATGGTATCAGGGTTGGTGGTGTAGCAGTCGCTGCCCTTTCCTTGCCATCCTAGCTGTGCAAGAACAGCAATTTTGTTAATGTATAGGTCGCCATCTCCATTGCTGTCTCCTTCTAAGTCATTGTATATTTCCCAAGCATCTTCAAAGCGTTCGGCGCGGTACGCGATCTGTCCCTCTAATTGCTTTACTGCCTCCGTCTTAGGGGTAGAAGCAGACAAGAGTTTGGCGGCATCCTCCAGCTGTCCGAGTTTGTATAGGGCGTATGCAGTCTCAAAAGCAAACTTTGATTTGAGAGTTTCGCCAAGTGCAGACACTGTTCTCAGAACATCTTCAAAGCGGTCGAGTTTCAAAAGAGCCACGATGCGAGTGTGGTTGGCGAGAACATCGTTCTTGGAGGATTTTAGACTGGCATTGGCAGCATTGAGAATCTCGTCATGGTCGTTTATAGTAGCAGCTTTCAGAGCAGCGGCTAAGGAGGGAGCCATGGTATATGTGTGTGTTTGATGGTGTATAGCAGAGGAACAGTAATGAGGCTGAAGTTTTTGAAAATGGCTGCTGTACCCCAGGTCAGTAAGTTACTCACCATCAAGGCAAAGCAAGACAAGGCTGAAGTCCAAGTCCCAGGACCGGATGAGGGGTGCACAGCACGCACAGCAAGTGGGTAGAGTGGGGCAGATAGAGGGGTAGAGAATGTCGGGAGATCCACGGTTGAATATTCCCGTTGCACGCATCATCCAAAGTGGAACGTATAGTGATAAGTTGATAAGTGGGTAGGTTTGGCTGAAAAGTGACAACACAACAGTGGGGCTATCCTCATTTAATGCATATAATCAATTATACGATACGATAAGATAGAGCATGGAGACGATGTTTGGTGTGGGGGTAAAAGAGAATCGAGCAGTACAACACTGGCTGCACCTCTTCTTTGTGTGTGTATGTTGTCGTTGATTTCCGGCGTTTTGGCAAGTATATATACATTGATAGTGTACGCAATTGCACTACCCGTAGTGTACTATTTGTACTGGTCTATATATATCCGTCCAGTGCAATATATTCTCGTCCAGATTCGGTTTGTCTGGCGAGATATTTTGGTAATGTGTACTTGTACTTTAGTCCTGGACAGGCGCCGAAACACGGACAGATGCTCGAAATATTTTTTTCTGTTCTTGCGCAACATGCATGGCATGGCATGGGAGTGCGTGTGTGCGCTATTCCTAGTGTCTTGGAGTTGACTCATTTATGGCAGCAGCTTGAAAGTTTTAAGAACAAACTGGCCGAGGCTCTGTCTCTCTGCAGCCAAGATGTCTCATAGAGGAGATACGTCCACGCAAGAAAAAAAAAAAAAAAAGGGGGGGGGGAGAAAAAAAAAAAAAAAAAGAAAGGAAAAAA
>JADILG010000342.1:0-23264 GCA_017591655.1 Thielaviopsis populi
TCGACCGACACGGGGAGGGAGGGGAGGGGGGGCAATGCCACACGTTTGCTTGCTCATAGCAGAAACCAGGTGATCAAGAAGAAGAAAATTGGTATTTCTTTTATCTACTACTGAGTATGCCCTACAAATAACTATACACTGTAACACCATGTCCCCTGACTTGCTTAGTAACATACCCTCGTTTCCTCTAGACTTCGACAGTTCTCTGTATTCTTTACTAATGCCAAGTCCAAGCCCAAGCCCAAGCTCCCTCTCTACTTGACAGCTAGCTAACAAACATGGCAGGGAAGACAAATCATAATTCTTAATAGCACACACAATAAAGCGGGCTGGATAGGAACTTGGAGACTGTTATTTGTCTGCTCTAGATTTGGAGAAGAAGAAAGCAGCCCCTAGAGTTGACAAAGGCTAGAGGCCATAGCGTTGCAGATTCAGGCAAGCTGGAAGCTGAGATGCGTGATTCTAGCGCCATTTTAACGTAGTATTGAGACAGCAGAGAGGAAAGGAGAGGAGAGGAGAGGAGAGGAGAGGAGAGGAGAGCGAGCAAGCAAGCAAGCAAGCAAGCATGCAGATGTCAGTTCCAATAGGGGGTGTGTAAATGTAAATGTATAAGTACATATTTGTATGCATGAGGGTTAGCTGGAAAGACAGTTGAAGTACACATGTTACTTATGTAGGCAAGTACCATTTCACCAACACTAAACAAAGTACCTGCCTGTTGAGCTATATGTGTAACCTGAGGGTCTACATCTATGTGTATATACATACACGCCTGTAAATACACGCGTGCCTATACAAGCATGCCTATACACACATGCACATACATGCATCTTTCATATCACTCTAGCAAAACGCAGTGAGATTAGTTCGTTTTACTTGACCTCATGCCCCCTAGTCAAACAAAAGCACAAAGGTCGCCTTGGGCTGTTAGGGCCTCTCAGCATGGCATTTCCATTACGTTTCTGTTGGTTAATAGCTTCGTAGTCCTAGTGGGGCGTTCCCCGGATTTCTTTTGGGGAAAGCAAAATCTTGACAGCAAGCGAGAATAGGAGAGAGGCGGCGGAGAAGTAGGAGAAGTGCGTGTGTGCGTCTGTCAGAGAGAGAGAGAGAGAGAGGGACACACACACACACACACACAGAGCGAGAGCGGGCAGGAGAAAAAGAATGCTGGCATCCCTGGACAGCAACTTGTTGGGGTCTAGTAGAGGGTTGGAGGGCTCAGGTGACCTTTTTATTGCACTGTGTATTCTGCCTGTTGCTCTGTGCTGGCAGACAGTATTATGTAAAAGGCCAGGGCCGGAGTCTGAATGCATATGCGGACTGCACAAGCTAAGACTAGTTTTGTATATATTTTAATTTTTTTTTTTAATTTTTCATATTTATGGTTAACTATTTTCTCTCTTTTGCTGTAATCTTTTCCTGTTTTGTTTTTGTCTGCTGTTGTGTACTATCGTAGTTTGTTACATGCAGAGGAAAAAGCAGAAAATTGAACAAATGTGGCAAAGTCCTTCTACGAGAGGAAGAAAAAAAAACCTTGAAAAGAAAAAACGCAAGCCATCTTTTGGTACAGGATTTCTTTTATTTTTATTTTTTTTAAGGGAGACAACGGCCGGCGCCGGCAGTAAAAAAAAAAAGGAGCGCTAAAATACAGACCATGAAAACCCCCTTTACAGGGCTCTCTCAGGGCTCATCAACCACTAAAAACAAGGCATATTGCGGTGCTTCAGCGAGTCGCCCGTGTCCACTTTTTTTCTCTTTAAAAAAAGAAAAAAAAAGAAGGAGCCAAAAAAAATACTTTGGTGCCTGCCCGCTCGGCTTCGGCACCGGAGCTCCAAAGAATCTTTTTAAGGCTATTGCTGGAATTTTCTTTGTTCAAGACTGACGAAAAGCGGGCCTGTTCCATTGACGGCAGCTGCCTCGAGAAAAAAAAAAACCCCCCGCCGAGGTATATTTTTATTTTTATTTTTATTCTAATTCTTTATTTCATTTTATCCCATTTTATCGTGGCAACTAACACCACCGCTGCCCCATTGCCCACCCATTGTGCCGTCGAGAAGCACGTTTTCTGGCCTTGTGATCGCAAAACTTGCATCGCTAATGAAGTAGTACTAGTACGTAACAGCTTAGTGACGAAGCCATGAGGGCACGGAAAAGAAAATGCGAAAAAATTTGCTGCTGCTGTACCTGGAGTTAGGGACGGCATTTGGAGACATGGAGGCAGGCTGTATTTCTTTTTTTTTCTTTTTCTGTTTTCTTTTCCGATTACTTGTTTTGTCTCGGTGCTTGTCTTCTGCTTGGCGTCGCTGGTAAGAGTCATGATGCTTTGGGAATGGACTGGCTAGGGCATATATAAGTCGGGCTGCTTTCCCACCTTGGCCCTCTCAGTCCGCCGACTCATTCCAACCATCAAGTTTCTTCTCTACTACACTTGCCTCTTTACAACAAGACTTTTTTGTCCATCTACACCTCACTTTATACCACACATTTGTCTCACACATTTACTCTCATTCACCCTCTCTCCTCCTCACGAAATGGTCCTCTACGCTTCTCACGGTCGCGGTGGCGTTGGCAACATGGCCGACAAGCGCCTCTCTCCTCCTCTGACCACTGCCGACCTGGCCACCCCGACCGTCAAGACTGCTGTCTACAGCACCGGCCGTGGCGGCTCCGGCAACATGGCCCGCAACACCGACCCTCTGGAAACCCGCATGCGCCAAGACGTCCAAGAGTAAGTCCAAATCTAGTCCTATGCCACCCACCCGCACTCACGGCCGCCGACTGCGTTATTCTTCTTCAGCATATCACTAACACGAACTCTCTTTCTCTTCTTCTTCCCTGCTTACAGAATCCCTCGCCGCCGCTTCTCAGGCAGCGTCCAGCATTCTGGCCGCGGAGGCGCCGGCAACATTGTCAGCGTTGACGAGCTGGAGCGCGCGGAAATCCCCCACATGGCTCTGGACACCGCCGAGGGTCCGAGCTCTGGCTCAGAGCGTCGCCGGAGCACTGAGATTATGGAGAAAGCCAAGGCATTCTTCCGCAAGTGAGAGACTGTAGAGACTGCGCCGTGTTTTGTGTGGTTGTCATTCTCTTTTGCTTTCTGGCTTCTTCCCACTCCCGGTTCCCTGTACTAGCTAGCACCTATGCCCCATGCCCCATGCCCTATGCCCCTCTCCGGCGCGTCCTCCCGAGTCTTGTAGCTGTTTCTTCCGGGGCTGTTTGTGTCCTCGTTTCTTTCCATGATACCCCCTTTCGAAACCCCATTGTTACTCGGAGCTTTCGCATTTTGACTCGACCATCGGCGTTATATTTTCTTTCTTTTTCTTTTTTCTTTTTTCTTTTTCCTTTGCTCTTTTCTGTTGGACATCCTAATCGAGTGCGAGGCTGGCTTCTTCTCTTTCTTTTCCTTGCCTCGTTTGGCTTCTTTATGTTGGTTCTATATGCCATAACGCTTCATGACTTCAAAATACATCGCGACATCACGGCCGTAACTGGCAGTCGCATACGCCCTAGAACTTCACTGTTAGACTGCATGGCGTGGCGCTCTTTGAATGACATTAGAGTATTTTTCTACTGTAGACAAACAAGCAAGACAACTCAAAGTCTGCAGCTATTTATTTTATACACGCACACATGGCCCCCCATAGAAGGGATCATGAATGTGCAATACAGCCCACAAGCCTCACCAAAAAGTACATGTACGCATTTACGCATTTACGCCTTGGTGAGTCTGTGAATTTCCTCAAAGAAGAACTTCAGGTCTTCGGGGTTAACACCCGGAGTGATGCCTAGAACATACAGCAAACAAAACATTAGCAACTCGACACACCACCAGCCACAACAACAAACGAGGGACTCTTACCGTGGCCCAGATTCGCAATCCAGCCCTTTTTCTCCGACCAGAACCCGTCAACAGTCTTCTGCACCGCCTTGGTGATGGCCTCCTTGGTGCCGTACAGCACACCGGGGTCGGCGTTGCCCTGGAAGGTAATCTTGCGGTCGCCGCGAATGCGCACAGCCTCGCTGGGCTCCATCAGCCAGTCGAGGCCGACCACATCATAGCCCAGGTTGCACACATCGTCCAGAGCAAACCACGCGCCCTTGGGAAACACCGTCATGGGCACGCGGGGAAGGCCCATTTCGTCCAGCCGGGTGGGCAAATGCTTGGAAATGTAGCCGAGGAAGGGCTGCGAGAACTCTTTGAACGCAGCAGGCGAGAGCTCGCCGGCCCACGAGTCAAAGACCATGAGCAGCTGTGCGGTGGTAGTTTAGCCATTAGCCTCAGAAAAAGAAAGAAAAGAAGGGAAAGACGAGAAGAGAACAGAAAAGAACAGAAAGGAACAGAAAAGAAAAAGAAAGAACAAAACAAGAAGCAAGAAGCAAGAAGCAAAAGAACAAAGGACCAAGACTCGAGAGAGGACTTACCTGGGCGCCAGCCTTGACCTGAAGAGCCAGATATTCGACGCAAATCTCGGCGATTCTCTGCAGCATAGCCTTGCTCTCCTCGGCGTATCTGTAGATCCACTTCTTGCTCTCCATGAACAGCTTGGTGCCACCGCCCTCAACCATGTAGCAGAACAGCGTCCACGGCGCTCCGCAGAAGCCAATCAGCGGCACGCGGCCGTCCAGCTTCTTGCGAGTCAGCGTGATGGCCTTGTAGACATAGTCCAACTCCTTGGCCACGTCCACCGCGCCCTTGAGCACCTTTTCGTACTGGCCGTCGTCGGGGCTGCGCAGCGGCTGCGGGAAGTGCGGGCCCTTCTTGTCGACCATCTCCACAGTCATTCCCATGGCCTGGGGAATCACGAGAATGTCGCTGAAGATGATGGCAGCGTCAATCAGGCCGGCGTACCGCTCGACCGGCTGCAGCGTGATGGTGGATGCCACCTCGGGGTCGCGGCAGCATTCGAAAAAGTCCCGCGAGCCCTTGGCCTCGTGGTATTCGGGCAGGTAGCGGCCGGCTATTATTGCGTGGTCGGTTGTCAGCATCGTGTCCGTCTGGCGTCCAGCTTCACAGCCTTGCCCTCGTACTCATGACTCATGACTCATGACTCGGAAGCGCCCCGTGCCAAAGCATTCTCTTACCCTGTCTCATCACCCACATGGGCGGGCGCTCGACCTTTTCGCCTAGCCGGATTCTCTCGTGTTAGCATGGCCGGGCCCAAGTCCTCGTTTTGTATGTTGGGCCAGATGTTCACCTCTGGCCGCACGCAGCAGCAGGTCATTCTTCAACGGCGCAAAAGTGGCGTCCATTTGATTGGGATATTGCGTTCTTTGTCGTTTTTCTGCGTTGGTCAGTGAGGCGCTGCTGTGATCTCAATGATTCTTCGAGTCTCGCGGCAATAATATCAATGCAGGAATTGTCTGCGCCGCTCATGCGAGGCTTCATCCGACTTTCGGCCTGTCGTGCGGCGGAAGCTTGCGCCACACTTTTGCCGAGGCTTGTGTGGCTGACAGTGTCTGCCGAGTGGGCGGTGGTAACCCTTGGCATACCCTAAGAACATCCTTCTATATTTACATCACAATCTTGCTGGCACAAGGTCCCGGCTGCTGGACGCAGATAACGAGCATAAGGAATGACATCACGAGCCAGCCCAGTCATGCGCCAAGAAGAGCAGCAGCGTGTCATGACTATAAATGAAGGTAGTATTCACACGTCAGACCGAGCACACAAGCACAACATCGTCACTATCATGTCCAGCCCCTCCAAAGACAGTCACGCATTAATGGTTCAGCTATCAGTTCAAACACAAGTAGATCTCGACTAGCTGGGGTCGGGACATGCGCACTTGGCGGACGTAACTTGAAAGGAAACAGCGAGACTCGAGGCAGGACTCGAGAACCATGATGAATAGGAAGTTACCGGAAATAATTACACCGAGTACGCCCTGCACTGCACTGCACCCTTCGCTACAGGGCCGCTGTACCAGGATATACAGCAGTCACAGTACACACGACTCTGGCCCCAGCCAAGTGACAGGCCAATCCCACAAGAAGCTGTGACGCGGCTGGAATGTCACGTTCGGTGACTGTGACGAGAACCAGTGGGCAGTTGTTGTGATCATACCATCTTGCCTTGCTCATGCCAAACCACTACACGCAACGAAGCAAAAAGAGCGCGCACATCACAGCAAGGCTCCTCCTAAATGGAAAGATACACGTTTGAATACACTGTGGCTTCTGCCCACCGTAAGAAAGCCCAAGACAAACACCGAGTAAAATCCCACGCATTACACGATGCATGCATGTGTACATTCTGTTGGCACAGCGTCTGGCACGTAATTTCACTTGCATAGAAGGCCTTCACCCAACTGAGCCGCTAATAGTAGCCGAAGTCGCCAGATGGCATCAGCAAGAATATCTGCATGTCTCTACTGAGGGGAACACATGTAAATATATTGTCGACCAGTACCACCAATCCTTGGCCCGTGTGCAACACCAAATAAACACAAGAGGAGCCTTAGCGTGCGTAGCATGTGCCTACCAATGTGCCTCTATGCAACTTGAGATTGCAGCTGCTCAGTGTGCCAGTAGTGTGCCGGTATATCCTTCCTGTATGCGCTTGGGTGAGGTGCGCCGTCAATACCAACACCAAGCCTCGGGGGAGTGACGGCTTTGTCTGTGTCTGTCCCTGGAAAGAAAAAAAGGCAATAAAACCAATGTGCAACTTCCCGAGTCTTTACTTGGCCCAGCTCACCGCAACTAGCCAAAGCCAACGTCCGGTGCAAACGGACCAGTTGGTGCCCGCTGGGAGCAACACGAGAGAACGGGTAAGTGCATCAAGGCGGTAGAGGAAAGGAGGAGAGGGACTGATTGCAAAGGACCAGCGGTCTTGACCCAGGCTACTTGCTACTTGCTACTTGCCCCCCCACCCTCCCCCAAAGTTCCGCCGGACTAGTTCCTCGGGCACATATTCCAAGTGTCAGTACTTTTATTTGACCTTGGTTTGCTTCCATCCTGACTGACTCTGTTTGTTGGTCCACCGCCTGAGGACTGCTCACTGTCGCCTTAGAACTTCATACTCGCTTTGTGAGGTCCCGTTATTATGGCTGCCAATACACCTTGTAGCATCAAAAGGCCAGCCAGTCTGGTAACTAGACTCCAACGCCAAAGTCACATCTTGGGATATGATTGCCTTGCTCTACAAACAAGCATTGTCATGTTGTGGTTTCTCGCCAATCCATAAAAAAGCAAAACATCACGTTGGACTGATGTGGCCAAGTCTTGAGTTAAGCACATACGCAGGACACTGCTGCTGGACTTGCCCCAAGGGGCAAGTGACAGCAGGACAAGAAAGCGGGCTTGCCCGCGAGCCTCTGGGCCACCTTTGTGCGCCACCTGTAGCTGGTTGGCTGGCGTGCTAGCTATCGTGTTCTGAATTGTCTTATTTGCCTTTGCCGTGTTCTCTGTCACACCTTCTTGTTACTGCCCATATTCTTTTGATTTCCCCTCTTGCTTATCCATTGGTTGCCCACCTCGAAAAGCGTTTCTCTTCTCTCTCTCTCCCTCTCCCTCTCTCTCTTTTTTCTCCTCGCCTCTCATATTCACCATCTTCTAGATCTACCTAGCCACATGTTTACTTCTCTCGTTTACGTCTGCTCATCACAGACATACTGTCTATAGCTTCTTTTCTTACTCCATTCTTGATCATACATTGTTTCTTGTTGTTTTTTAACCAAACTCGAATTCTCACGTCTTGCGTTCACCTGCGGTCCTTCTGTGCCTCGCACATCTGCCGCCGTATTCGCCTGCTTGTATCGCCATCGAAGAAAGCCTGACCTGTAGAGTAGCTCCTGGCTTGAGTTCCTACCGACATCTCACCCATAAGGCCTCCTTTTGACTCTCTGGATACTTGCCTTCCTTCTTGAGTATTGATATACCATCATCAGATCTCTGCCGTTGTCGGCCACTTGGGGAAATAGAGGGCCTATCTTGCCTCGAGCACAAGGGGGACTTTCTCCTACGAGCAGCCTCAACGTCTCTCAGCACTTGACGCTAGTCTTCACCTTGACCTTTGCTCCCTCTTCTTTAGTTTCCTCGCACAAATGAGCAGCAAAGCTATTGCCGAGGCAATCGCTGCTGGCCGAGTCCCAGAGGGCATTGAAGACCGGTTGTACGAAAGCACCGACAATCAAACTATCGCGGCTATCATCTTTGTCGGCAGTCTTTCGACACTTGTGGTTGCAGTGCGACTATTTTCTCGTCTTTTCATTGTTAAACATGTGGGAGTTGATGATGGACTGGCTCTTTTGGGTGTTGTAAGTTACCCAATATGGGCCATATAGGCCCATTTCCTGTTTTTCTTTGAAGCGCGGCTCTCTCCCTTGACTCTGTTACCGTCTCACCTTGGGCCGGCCTTTAAAGACGGCAACGTTCCGTTTTTTTTCTATTACTTGAAATAAACTGCTAACCATGTGTCTTGTCATCCCTAGCTTACTCTGATTGCATTTGTCGTTCTTTGTGTTATTCTGATACGACTCGGGTCAGGACGCCATTTTGAGTACATCGAGTATGTCATGCCAATGAACACGGTTGAAGACTCTGAAATACTCGATTTCACCGCTCATATAATCTACACCACATCACTACTAATAGGCCGACTATCGGGCCTGGCCTTTTACTATCGACTCTGCAAAATGCACAATACCTTCCGCTTGGCCATTTTCATTGTTGCTGGCCTGATAGTAGCCGGGTTTCTCCCGCAAATATTCCTCATCATCTTTCACTGTCTGCCCGTCACAGGCCTGTGGCCGTATTCGTGGCAGCCCGGAGCTGAAAAGTACACATGCCTGAAATGGGGCCTTGTTTATAGCGTCAACTCGGCTACCTCTCTGCTGTGCGACTTTTTGATTTTCGGAATCCCGATTGCCATGCTAAGAGCGCTGGACATGAATCGAAAGCGAAAAATCCAGCTGACGTGCATTTTACTGCCCGGCGTTTTGTAAGTCGTCTCTATGTCTATTATTTATTGACGTTGGTATAAGCCGCGAGTCGGGGCAACTACCTTATTTCAGTGTGGCTTCTAGAAGCCTTCGCAAACCTTCCATGGAACCTGTCATTTTCCCAAAATGGAAACTACCGCTTATTCTCAGACTTACAAGACGTCCACTAACTCCGCCTGGCTCGCTCAATCTTATAGTGTCATTGGCATCTCTGTTACTCGACTTGTCTTTGTCATCAAAGGTCAGTGGGAAGCAGACATGTCATGGTCGTATAACCCTATGCTGGGCATCGAAGTCTCCGAGATTGGCGCTACGCTAATAGCTCTCTCCGTACCCGGCATCAAGCCCGTATTCGATTTGTTGTGTGGGAGGCTCAAGAGTGCCTCCAAGGTCTCCTATGCATCAGCACGCAGCCGGTTCCAGCCCAACTCGCAGCATCTCTCTAGTACAGAGAACCTCAAAAGTATGCACCATCGTAATCGGGAAGATCGTGGCCGGGGGTTCAACCGCGATTTTGAGCTCGAGTCAGCAGGGAGCGCGGAAAGCGGCCAAAGCGACGGCCATGGCTTGGAGATTGGCAAACTCGGCCACCATCACCGTCACCATTTGAGCGGCACAGGCGTGGCTGTAGACAATGGTACCGGCGTCGGCGCTGCCACCTGCACAGGGACTGGAACGGTAGTGACTGCAGCCAAAAACGAGTTGATCTCAACTGTGATCTCGGACGAAGATCGTATGCGCTCGGGATCAGACGCTATCCTAGTACAAGTAGACTTTGGCATTGACGAAGAGCGGAGCGAGCCGATTGCCAAGGACTATGGGTTGAATCATTTTCATTAGATTCGGCATATAGCAAGTGTGGCTTTGTACAAGAAGGCTTTTCGAGTGTGCACGACTTGGGTGTTGGTCTGCATGGGCGCCTGAGACCACGGAGTTATGCCTTTTCTTTTAACGTTTATCTGCTATACGCTGCTTATGATATGACTTCACTGTATTTAGTTGCATATTCTGTTCCGTGTCTGTTTTTTTTTTTCCAACTATTCCGTCTGTTGTTGTGTGGCTACAGCGGAGTTTCATATATAAGGGTAAGTCAAAGACCCGTGCCTAGATTGTAGTATTGATAAGCTGGAACTTACGCTGTGGAAATAAGGCTCCTGACTGCGTACAGAGATGCTACTGCTTGTAGCTATATATACCTAAAAGAGCCACCAACTCTCTGCCAGAGCTCGGAGATTAACAACAGATCATGGATCTAACTATGCACGTAGAGTTGGTGAAGCTATTCAAGCCGGCGGATTGTAATCTCAGCTTCAGTTTCACTACCGAAGACACAGCTTCCCCCCCCCCCCCCCTCACTCCCATCGTACTTGCAGGGGAGACGGTATCTACGCATGCTAATGCTTTCAGCGCCATCCTTGGTAGGCAAAGCATCGGTGACGGGATAAAAGAGTCAGTGGCGAGAAGTAGTGAGGAGGGTGATCAGCGGGAATATCTTCTACTTCCCAAGACAGCTCGGATGGGTGGGTGAGCCCGCACTCTATATGAATAGAGTTAGGAGATCTGAAGCTAGAACAGTGTATTTGAGATTATCTACGTCAATCAAATATGCAGCCACCTATTGTAGGGAGGGCTACACACGGACAACCTGAAGCCAAGGTCGATAGAAAAGACTACTGATACAAGAATGATCCAGGCAAATAAATAAGAACCGGGAAAACTAAGCTGCGTTTTTCTTCTGCTGCTTCCCTTGAGTTAGCCAATCATTTCGAACGCAAGAGAAAGCCACGGGCCAATGTTCACGTACAATGGTTGTGACACCTCGTGGTTTTGCAGACAGGGGGGACTTGCCGTGAAGGTATATGAGACATGGCACGCTGCATGTGAGCAATAGCAATGGGGCGAACTAGAACGTAGCCAGCTGGGCTCTGTGTGTCATGAGGTAATTTTAAGTACGTATTGGAACAGGAGCTGGAGTTCAGCTTGATGGTGCTGAAATACAGCTAAACATGCAAGCGCCACCAAAAAGGAGAATGTAAGTGTCACTAGAATGGACAGAGTCAACGTTCTCATCTCGCGGACTCCCGTTTGTGGGCACAGAAACAAGTGACTAGGCGGACCATTAGATGGCAGGAGGAAAACTAATCGAGTGTGTGTGTGTGTGGGGGGGGGGGGGTCATAGACAGTCTAGGTGGGTCATATATCCTGACATGCAGATTCAGGGCTCTTCCGCAGGAAAGAAGGCGCACCGCCCTAAGATTACGACGACGAAGTTTGAACTGGGCCGGGCTTGGGTTCAAGCTCGGGATCGCGGCGGGGCTGTTTGGAGCCACTGGTGATAGAGAAAGCCGAGACGTATGTAGATAGAGCTCAGACGGAGTACAACACACGTATGCTGCATGTCAGTTTGTAGAACATTTGGTTAGCCAGTTATTAGGTGGGAATAAACGGGAACGAAAGAACGCACAGTGACACCTAGGACGCCCAGGACGCATAATTCCAGAGCAATCACGCTTAGTCATCGAGCTCATGTTACACAGACACGGTGTTTTAGAGTGCGGTAACAGGCTTCTAGGGCCAGTCTAGAGCAGTTCTAGCGCCATTCTAGAACCAGTGTGGCCAAAACTTCGCTGTAATTAAAAGCGGCAAGTTTCAAAGGCAGAGTCTCTACATTCATCTTCCCCTGTCTGTTCAGCCCTTTTCGCACACTCATTATCGCTACTGATAACGTATTTACGCTCCCGAAATCATAAGGTAATGTGTAGAAGAGACAAGTTTCCTATCTTTGTATAAGCTTGTAGGCTTGAGCATTCCTTGTCACCATATTCCGGCTCGAGTTTGCCGGAAAACTGGCACATGATCACCATTGGCCCTCGGTTGGTATGTGCGATACTGCATCTCGTTGGTGGAGGTGAAAAGTGTCTACAAGTCTTAAGCGCGGATAAACGCACGGATTTAGGGGGCCAGACAATCGTATTGTTCACCGTGCAGCAATGCGTGGCTGAGATAAAAAGGTGGAACTAGGAGAATATTCACAGTGGCGCTTGTCAGGCAATAGAAAAGAGGAAAGATTAGGACAAGACATCAAAGGGACCATGGAAGAATGAGCAAAGAAGAGGAAACAAAAAAAGAGAATAGAAGAAGAGAAAAGAGGCAAACGTGGAAATTCACCCTGATGATGAATATGCATCTAGAAATAAGCGCACAGTATGCCAGTCATGGAATCTAGAACAACGGAGTTCCGGCACAAACACTTGTTACTGAACTTCCAATCCTACAGGCCCCCTTATTTTATCCACTGCTACAGACTTGGAGGTGTTTTTCCGCTGCGTTGTTGGAATAGAGAAGCCTCCGATGAGTATGCCAATGAGCAAAAGGACGAGCAATAGGCAAAGATAGAGACAGAACACCAAGAATATTGCTCTAGTAACCTCAGCATAAAAACGTTAGTCATGGAGAGTGCTAAGCAATCTCATAAAGACAGGCCACATGGCGCACAAGGCTCAGCCCTGGCCTCCAATTTTCGGATAATCATTGGATTTAGCACAGAAAATAAACGCCTCATCTTTTGTTGTTGGGATGCTCAGGCCGAATGGTGTTAGTGTCTATACAGCCTATAACTGCATACATGCGTATCGTTGTAGCCTAAAGAAATCTAGTGAAACCAAACAAAAAAAATGGCCTCGAAACTCAGTGTTTTGCCTTTTGACACATGCCAAATCTTCTTCAAGGAACAACTCTAGCTACGATAGCAGCAAAGCGCATGCTTGAAGAAAACTTGAACAAGCATGCAGATACGTGTTGTTACAAGGCTGTAGGGGGTCTCTATACCCTAATCCGTGTTGTATGACTCGCAGCAACACTGCGATTGTATGTGATGCCGCCCAAACCCCACGCCATGTCCGAGTCATTAGGGGCCCGTTTCTGGCATGCACAATGTTACATAGTATGAGCAATCGGTGGAGACTTGAGGGCGATTCAGCCGTAATGAAATCTTTTGCCGGAAATCAACTTCTTTGCTTTTTCCTTGAAATGTTACATCAAGCTTAGACAATCGTCTGAAAGCGAGGGACCTCGTATATATACCCGTCGAGGTCAGTTCATCCTGCTTGTCTCCAACTCTCAGCATCCAACACGGGAACGACGATAGGCTGACGACTGTGGCCATTCTGTGGTGTCGTGGGACTCCTGTCTGACACGCGCCAGCTCTAAAGTGGGATTGCGCAAAAGATGTGATGGAGCGCGAAAACCATGACATGTGCCGAGTAAAGGAGCCAATATAGGAGCCAAGTTCAAGGTTCCGCCAAATCGCCCCTGACCCCACAAAATAGCCGCATTATTGATTTGCCAGATACAGTGGCACGGAGGGGATAATAGATGGTGATAGGTCATGGGCCAGGTCAAAGCTCTTGTCTGCCGTTGCGGTGCAGCGCCCAAGAACAAGAGGCTCTGCTCTGTCGACCAGAACGATATTCTGGCGGCAGTTGCTCTTTATAGAATCAAGGAAACTGGCAACAACCCCGAATGGCGCCATTCCGTCCAATCTCGCCTGGTAGTTGCCTTTCACCACTTCTTATTTCGTCCTAACCTCCATCGTGATTGCCTCATTGTTCTGTGGTGGTCCCTGAACAACATCGCCAGAACTATCGTGTCTATTGCACGTGGCCCACTCTACGGACAGCCCACATCCACACACACCATACTCGAGTTTCCTCGGGGAAAAAAAAGGTCCGCGGAGATCCGCTTCTATGTGTACAAACGGGGGTTGGAAACTCGACTTGGCCTGGGCAGATTGTTGCGCCGCCAAAGCTGGGCAGGTCATTAAATTTCCCACTTCTTTTGTGCGTCTCTATTCGCCACTTCACCTCTGTTTGCTCACGTCTGTGCCATACAGGAACATATGTACATACATGCTTCATCCGTATTTGACCAAAAAGAATACTGTACATGTTGGCCTGTTTTATGCTTGGCTTGCTGCTTCTCACCATAAGTTACCGGGCCCTGTTTCCGCACGGTTCTACTGTAGCCGTCGTCTACATCTATGATACTCTCTGTCCCAGCATCCCCCATAGACTCGTACCGCTGCATGAAAATAGCCATCCTATTTGCCTTTTGCCATACACATCCAGGCTGCCAAGAGTTGGTTACACACGACCCACCCCCCTCCTCCTCTAGAGCACATCCAGGTCCAGCCGGCATGATCTTCAGGTGTAGCGTCAGGACGGCTCCTAAGAGAGAGGCGTGGTGGCTGTTTCTTTTTCTTCTACAGCACGTGTCTCGCTTTACTTTCTCTGTCTCTGAAAGACAGAGAGCGAGAGCGAGAGCGAGAACGAGTGGGTGCATATCTCGATGCTTGGCTATGCCCGCTTCCCTCCTTCTTACAATCTGCCTTGTGGCTGAAAGATACACAAGACAAGAACTCGGTGACGAGTCACTTGCAATTCCATGTATGCGTGCGTGTACAAAAAATGTGAATCCTGACCCATGTGATTGTTACCGTGACTTACCCTGCGAATGTGACCCTAGGTGGCAAGTCGAGACCCCAGAGCACAGCTCAAAGTTCCCTGGTCCTTTTTTTTTGTGCAGCAGTGACAGCAACGGGAAGTAAACTAGGGGGAGGGGAGGGGGGGGGGGCATTATCGCCTCTGTATCTTACTCTTGCTCTTGCTCTGTTTTGACAAGCAAACGTGATGTTCACAAAGTCCCTACGGCAAGCACACAATATTGCTCGTCAGCGTCACATCTCGTCACATTACTTTGCCGCCTCCACATGCCTCACCCCATCTTTCACTGGCCGCTTTAACCATATGTCCCGGGCTCTCCACATGGCTTTTTCTACCGCAGCCAATGTCAAGATACACAGCCTCAGGGCTAATTATGTTCCATTGCCATATTGGCCCATATGCTTTCCAGGCTTCTGACTGAATGAATACCTAACAGCAGGGCAGAATCTCCGAACAGACCACATAGGATCCACGAGTAACACTTGGACCCAGCCTGGAATTTTCATTGTTCAGGTATAATCTCTTCTTGCCTTGTGCTGCCCACCATCTCTAAATCGTGAGTCGGGGTATGTCTGGGGGCCTGTCGCATCGTTGAGGCCGAATAGACGTACACACATGCAACAGTATATATATATATATATATATATCAGCCCTTTCGTCCCCTCGGTTTCTCACTCTCTGCCCTTTGTGTATCACGCCGTGCGCTCACGAATCTCCCCGTATATCTTCTTTAATTTTCCCTTGCCTTATGGCCCATTCTTCCACACTTTCCTTGTCTCTCTTCCTTTATCCCTTTCGTGAGCCTCTTTGCTATCCTCGCACACGTCGCCTTGTTAGACTGTCGAATACTACAAAGCCTGTACATTTTCTTTTTTGGGCCGGCACACGCATACAACTATTACACTTCACATCTGGTGAGTGCCCCAGTGTCGCTACCGCGCAGTATCAACACACATTGCTTGTGTTGATTTTGCCGTCTTGGTTAACTTCACACCTCTAACACACGCTTTCAAGTTTGATTCTTCCCGTACTGCCTCTCACGATGCCACCCCTCATCAAGCTCACGGCTCTTCTCCTTCACTTCGGCGTCCATGCCTCCGCTTTTAGGGTCGACACGATGCTGGACCAGAAGCAAATGATGCTGCCCCTGGAGAAGAACATCAACACGCCTGAGCTCTTTACCATGCCCCGCTGCGGTGAATTTATCTTGGAGGAAGCCACTATTGATCAAATGCAGGAGGCTATGAGCAACGGAACCCTCACCTCCCTAGAACTCAGCATCTGCTACCTGCTGAGAGCCCAGCAGACACAAAACTACATCAAGTAAGCCTTTTTGCTCTGGCCTGGACTTAGACCCGTCTGGTCTCTTGACCACTAACAACATTCTTGCCACAGCTCTGTCTTGCAGTTCAATCCTGACATGGTCAAAATCGCCACCCAAATGGACATGGAGCGTCGTCGGGGCAAGGTCCGCGGCCCCCTGCATGGGATCCCCTTCCTGGTCAAGGAAAGCATGGCCACCAAGGACTCTATGGAGACTACGGCCGGAAGCAATGCGCTTCTGGGCAGCATCGTTCCTCGTGATGCCTTTACTGTTGCAAAGCTTCGCGATGCGGGCGCAGTGCTCTTTGGCAAGTCCACCCTCAGTGAATGGGCTGATATGCGTTCCAGCTACTATTCCGAGGGGTATTCGCCCAGAGGTGGCCAGGCACGTAACCCTTATAACCTGACCAACAACCCGGGTGGCAGCAGCACTGGCAGCGCTACGGCTGTGAGCGCCAACGTCATTGCCTTTGCGCTTGGAACTGAGACCGACGGTAGTGGTAAGTGAGGGTGCAGATGTGGTTGTAGCTGTGGTTGTAGCTGTGGTTATGGCCATAGCTATGGCTGTAGCTGTAGCTGTAGCTGTAGTCACGCCTGCGGGACAAGCAATGAGCAACAGACAGCTAACCTAACCCCTCTATCTCCTCACCTGTAGTGATTAGCCCCGCCCTGCGCAACGGCATCGTCGGCTTGAAGCCCACTGTTGGTCGCACCTCAAGAGCTGGGTAAGCAGATATCTTTTACCCATCAACCGATCCTCAATCGTAGTTTTGCCGCTCCAGCGTGGGTCCCAACTAACTCTTGCCGCCTCTTTGCCAGTGTCATCCCCGAGAGTGAGCATCAGGATTCTGTTGGAACCTTTGGCCGCACTGTCAGAGACGCCGTCTACGCCTTTGATGCCATCTGGGGTGTCGACGCACGCGACAATTACACCCTTGGCCAGACCGGCTGCATGCCACAGGATGGCTACGTCCCGTTCATCTCCGACAAGAAGGCGCTCAAGGGCGCCACCTTTGGACTGCCGTGGAACAGCTTCTGGAAGGAAGCACCGGATGAGCAGATCAAGGCGCTGGTGAAGCTGATGGACCTCATGGAGGAGGCTGGGGCCACTATCATTAACGGCACCGAGATTCTCAACGGCGATGAATTCATTAGCAAGGGCCGCTGGGACTGGGACTACGGCACTACCCGCGGCTTCCCCAACAAGTCCGAGTTCACCGTCATCAAGGTCGACTTTTACAACAACATCAAGACATACCTGTCCGAGCTTTCCAACACCCAGATGCGCTCTCTCGAGGACATCATCAAGTACAATTTTGACAACCCCGGAACCGAGGGTGGTACGCCCGGCAGCCATCCGGCCTATCCCTCTGGCCAGGACTCTTTCCTGGCCTCTGCCAAGACCAAGGGTGTACAGAACCAGGAGTACTGGGAGGCCCTCGAGTACACCCAGTCTTCCACCCGCAACGGCATTGACCACGCCCTGAACTGGGAGGGCAAGCAGCTCAACGGTCTGCTTGTGCCCCCTAGTGTTGGCCAGACCTACCAGATTGCTGCCCAGGCCGGCTACCCCATGGTGACTCTGCCGGTCGGCATCAAGGAAGCCAGCCACATTCCCTTTGGCCTCGGCATCATGCACACTGCCTGGAGAGAGGACGAGCTGATCAAGTACGCCTCGGCCATTGAGGACCTGCAGCTGACCACTCCAAACTGGCAGTACAAGCGCACTCGCCCGGAGTGGAGAGGCTACATGGCGCGAAACCTCCCTGTGCCATTCCAGGATGAGTTTACCGTTTACCCCGAGGTGGTGTACTGAGATGGGCAGTGGGTGGTATTGGTTCGTTTTGTTCTGGGCGTGTAGAGTATAGATTTGTAGCACATATAGTATAATAGCGTTGGCTTTTCTGTTGCTTGATTGCTTCCGAGTGTTGGGGATACGAAGAACGTGTTCCTTGTTTGCTCGGGACTGTTGGTGATGATACAAAGGACACGTAGCTGTCTAGGGTTAGGGTATTCCCTGAAAAGCAGCACAGCTTGTTTACCATACGGTTTGGAACATCATACGCGGAGTATCTCACCATTGACTTTCCAATGCAGCCGTTACGTTGATCTTGAAGAAGCCAGCTTGAAGCTTGAAGCAGCAACAACAATATGAGCTTGTTCGGGAAGATATGCTTTGCTCTGGTGGGGCCCCGGTTATCGATAGCCGATAAACACATAATCATGTCCATGTCACGTGACCCCTCAGATCCATTTTATTCTCCATTCTGATAGGCCAATGGACCAATCCCACGCCCGCTTTACAAATCCTACGCGGGGACGGGAGCTCATAGGCCTGCTCGTGTTGGATGGAGCCCACTAGAGCTTTCCCCAGATTATACGAAGCCAGCAACTTGAGCCAACAAAATCCCCCCATTGCCCAAGGTTTGGCCGGGCCAAGTTGCTCCGAACCTCACGATGCCTCCGCGGCCGGCGACTCGATATCACCGACTTCCGACTTCTTTAGCATGTCGCCAGCGGCCACGGCCACGGCCAGCCGGCACAGCCACCAATGCGCCAAATGAAGCAACGATAGCTGTCTTTAGCACCACGGCGACCGCATATCACCTCAACTCCACAACCAGCTTCCCCACAGCCGCTGGCGCTGGCGCTGGCGCTGGCGTTGGCGCTGGCACTGGCACTGGCGCTACAGCTGCCGATACCGCAACAACAAGCTCTAGCAGCGCGATATCGATACCAGTCACAACGCCAGGCCGCCCGGTTGCAGTGCGGCGGCTCTCATCGGTGCCGGGTCCCTTGGAAAGTCGGAAGCGGACGGGGAAGCGCCACACGGCCGACATTTACTCTCTGCAGACATTCTCGGCGCCAGACTACAATGTTGGCGATCTTACAAAGTGGACATGGTTTGCTCCCACCCCCGCACGGAGCCCTTCCCTGCTGAATAAAGCCTCATCACTGATGTCGTCCTTGTCCGACTTGCTGGCCAACGACAAGAAAGACTACGCGAATACGGTCGACCGCCCGGAATTTGCCGATCCACTGGTCGCGAAACTCGTCTTTATCGAGACACAGGCAGTGAGCGGCTTGACTACTGAGTTGTATCATACTGCCCAGCAGTACAATGTCGATTTTGCCAACGCCATGCGGTTAGGTCTCTGTCGAGAAGATGAAATTGTCTCCTTTACCACTCGAGCATTTGACGCCTTGCTGCCCCTCTGCAAGTCGTCAGAAGCGCCCGATATTTTACTCTCGAGCCTGATTGAACAGACGTGCGAAGCGATGCGGGAATCGAAAGTCGGCAAGCCGCAAGACTACTCCGAGGCAGTCTGGCAATGTCTTTACAATCTGTCCATCAAGCTCGACTTGGCTGCAACCGGCGCTCGTGCCCTAGGCCTTGTCATGCAGCTGATACCCGAGGCGTACTTGACGAAACTCAGCGACAATGTTTCCAATGTGATATCTGCCATCTTTGATTCCTGGCGCTTTCAGCTGCAAATGTCCACCAAAGAGGAGAACGTAGCCAGTATTCTGCCGCTTCCACATCTCACGAGCCGTGCGGCTCAGATATTGTCACGGTTTTCAATCGAGGTACTCGCAGATGTGTTGCTTCCGGTCTTCACTAGGGCCTTGAGCTCCGTTCAGAGCAAAAGCGACACCTGGCGTCTGCACCTAGCTTTTACGGCAATGATTTCCCAAATGCCCGCCATGCGACAATCGATGTTTTTGGGCACGATATCTTCTCTCTTCTCCGACTATGGCACGCAAACGCCGTACGTACCGGACCTGCAGCTGTGCAATCTGATGATACACCAGTGGGCTAGTCGGGGATATCTGCCCAACGCCGCTACTGTGTATGCTAGTTTCCACGGAACCTCCCAAAGGTCAAAACCCCGGTTTGCATTGGCAAACTTGGTCACGACAATTTCTCGGCATGTCCCTGTAAAGCGACATGTTCCGACCATGATGAGTCTATGTGAGGCCCTGCGGCAGCAGGGCCGGCTGTCTGATCTGGTCAAGTCGTTTGACGGGCTGTTGACGCAGACGAAAACTAAAATCCACCCAAATTCCATCATTACTTTGACGACAGCATGCAACGACGCCTCCGTTGCTGTTGCCCTGTACAAAATTGCGCGAGGAAACCCGGGCATGATCCAGGGAGGGATATCAGCCTTGGATCGCGCCTTGTCCTGGAAGATGTGGTCCAAATACGCCAACGAACTCATCAAGATGCCCTGGCTCACAGGCTCCGAGCTGCTCACTGCACTGGAGCTCCGGAACGACAAAAGGGTATCAAGAACCTTGACCAACGACTACGCCATATTCATCCAGCGTGTCTTGGCTGCAATGTCTTGCGAACGACGGTTTAGCGTGCGCTTGCGTCTTCATTATCTGGATCGAGGCTTGGCGTTTCTGCGCAACAGACACCTTCCAGTACGCCAGCAGCTTGTCGGATGTTTCATTATGCTCGTCCTGCGCGACCTACGGAACGGGCATCTGGGCCGGCCTAGACGGCTACGCTGGCTGAGGGGGTTGATTCGAGAATATCTGCCAGGAAGCTCACCAGCGTATCTGGAATGGTTTATCAGACGTAGTCGTTGGCTCAACATGACGCGGAATTGGGTCAAAATAGGATCTTCCGACAAAAAGATTCAGCGGCATGTGCGACTCTGTAAGACTCTTGAATCGAAGAGGTTATGGCGGGAATACCTTTTCGAGAACCGGAAGAATGTTGCCATTGGCTATGCCGAGATGTTTTGGTACAGGAAAGCGGGATCGGCTGAGTCGTGGGTGCTGCTCAAGAACCACATTCGATATATACAGGCAAAGTTGCGAGGGTATCCGTTCCGGCCGGCCAAGACAGCAGCAGCAAAATTAACACAGAATGGTTGTGGCTGTGTGGGGGAGCGGCACATGGAAGACGGCTTGGAGATGATGAGCTCGTCAAGTGCGAAGAATGGTGAGGTGAGGGGGTGCAGGCAGGCTGAGCATTAAGCAGGAGGAGAAGAGGAGAGGAGAAGAGGCGAAGGGGGGGGGGAAGGGGGGGGGGGGTATTGGTATTACAGGGCGTGTGTTGAGACAACAGGCCGCATGAGACAAAGGTCCAGATTCACTACAGATTAGATCCAGATGCAGATCTAGTGTAAAAAATAAGACAGCAACAAAGCTGAGACATGGTTGTCCAGTGTACAGAGAAGGAGGCAGTAGAACAGTAGAACAGTAGAACGGTAGAACAGTAGAACAGTAGAACGGTAGAACAGTAGCTAACAGTAGCTAACAGTAGCTAACAGTAGCTCACACTCACTTGGGTGTAGTGGGTGTGTAGGAGTCAGGGCTAGGACTATGGCATAGCTAGGACTAGGACTAGGACCAGGGTCAGAACGAGAGCTAGAGCCAGAGCCAGAGCCAGAGCCAGAGCGGGAGCGGGAGCGAGACCGAAAGTGAAAGCAAAAGCGGGCAAGACCAATCATGTGCACATGTCCTAGTCATGCTGTAGTTTCAGGCGCATGTCTGAGATGATAAGATGCAGGCAGGAAGGGTGATTGAGTTGTGACTGAGGAGGGTCTTGAAAACAAAAGTCAATGGGTGTGTGCTAACCAAGATTGGACCATCTTAAGCGAGAAAGTTTGCGATAATGCTGGGCGGCTATCAAATGAGCGACAACGGGTTAGAAGAACCGCTCGTTTCTTGAGGACAAGTATGTGTGTGTGTGTGTATGTATGTATGTGCGTATGTGTCTGCTTGTAGGTGTGTACGTATGTATGTATGTATGTATGTATGTATGTACGTACCATGTGCATCCTGGGATTATCTAGCGTTGATATGCACTAGCTCCACATTTGCAGCCTGCAGCAGGATTGACAGCTGTGAAGGGCAGGAGCAGGGAGGCAAGGCAGGAAGGTGGATAGAGTAGGGAAGATGAGGAGGAGGAGGAGGAGGAGGATAGGAATGGAAGGAAGGAGAAGGTAACGGAAGCTAGTATATCCGGCCCCACTCTCCATCTGCAGCTGGTCCTAGGCCAATCACTAAGCAGTGTATGTGTATGTGAGTGATCTGGTAAGGAAGGCAGGGCAGGAAAAATCAAGGCAGGCAAGGCAGGCAAGGCAAGAGCAATTGCAAGTGCAAATCAAGCACAGGACAGGTATGGCAAAAAAAAAAAAAGAAAAAAAAACTAGGGCTAGGCCTCCTAGCCTCACAGTTTAACCACAGCTTGGGCTAGTCTCACACTTTCCCACAGGCTCGTCTTATCCCCAGGAAATTGTGGGGGCATCGTGGCCCCAGAAAAAGCCCCACTGTGTCCTCTTTTTGCGGGCCATCTTTGTTGTCTCTTGTTCTTTTGTCCCCTTCCACGTCGCTTCTTCTCTCTTCCTCTTCTCTCTTCCTCTTCTCTCTTCCTCTTCCTCTTCCTCTTCCTCTCCTCACCTCTCCTCACCTCTTCCGCTTCAATCGGCTGGGATAGACTTGGATTGCGTGCCTTGGAGATTTACGTTTACTCAAGAGATTGACCCGCTGTTGCCTTGCCTTGTCTGGTGCCCTGTTTGGCCGTCGGCCTGGCTGCCTGGCTACCTGGCCGCCATCCTGGGCCACCCATCCACCCACACACACATGATGTTATAAACACCTTGCTCGCTGGCTGCTATATGCACTGCTGTGACACCACTGCAACTAAAACACTGCATGCTACCACTACACTACACTACACCCTAGCTGAGTCAAAACCACCTGTCAGATAGCAGCTCGGCCTCAACTCAAATCTCCGGGGAATGGTGCTTACACCTATTTCTATTTTTTTTTTCTCTCTATTTTTTCTTTTTTCTTTCTTTTCCTTTTTCTTTTCCTTTTCTTCTTCATGTTCCTCTTCGTGTTCTCTTTCTTTTCAGGATCCTTTCCCAATTACCCCTTTAAAAAAACAAAACTCCTGCTTCCTCCTCTTTTTCCCTCTGCTGCTCTCGCTTCCTTGCCCGCTGCTCGCCTGTCTGTCGGTCTTTTCACACATAGGCCAACAACACTCCCCAATCCTCGAGTCCCACTTCCCGTCTGTACTTCTGCATCGGTTGACTGGCCATCCCTTCTTCTGCCACAACCTGCTGGCAGCTTGAAATCGGCCAATCTCCGGCGCTGATTTTCTTTGTCTCGTTCGATATTTGAAGCAGCTATGACTCGGTCATCCCGGCATCAGGGCCAAGTCAAAACATCAATTTTGGTTGGCCACAATACATAAGCCTTGCCGCCCAGGAAAGAAAGCATTGCTGAGAAATGCTTGCTAGCTGACGTTTGCTTGTCCCTGTACTAACCTTTGTGTTCCTGGCAAGTCCCGTCCGCTGTCCCTTCGTTCTCTCTGCGGCTCCCACTTGTCATTGGTTCGTCTCCCTTTTTCTGCTAGTTCTCGACACGCGTAGTCTCTTTGACTTGTTGTATCACGCTACACAAAGCAACACAACCCCCATTGATACAGTAATAATCTAACACCAATCAGCCACTCTTGCTCCTCCCCCGCCCCCCC